>JAJPUD010001718.1:0-96058 GCA_023553655.1 Myrmecobius fasciatus | reverse complement strand
AGGGGTGGGGGGTGGGGGGAAGGAAAGGAAAAGCTTGGGGAAAAAAAGTTTCTTTGCAAAGGTCAATGTTGAAAGGTCACTCATATGTTTTGTAAATAAAAAGCTTTATAAAAAAAATTAAAAATAAAAAAATAAAAAAATAAATATCAATTTGGCATTTCTCATGGAGGGAAGATTGAAGCGAAGAGCATCTAGATACTATAGTGTCAATTAGGGGGCTATTGTAATATTCCAGGTCAAAGATGATAAGGGCCTAAAGTAAGGTTATTATGGTATGAATGGAAAGAAGTAGGTGGTTATGAGAGATGTAAAATTGATAAGGCTTGGCAACTGATTATATATGGAGGGTATTGTAGATCATAAAGACAAGATTGGTTCCTGGATTACCAATCTGAGAATGGTGCTGATAATTATTTCTATTTATTTATTTATTTCCTAAAAACAGGAAAATTATGAGGCTAGAGAGAGCAACAAATTCAGTTTTACACATGCTGAATTTGAGATACCTATAGCACATCCATGTAGAGCTATCCAACATAAAGTTGGCAGTGTAGGACTAGAGCTCAGGAAAGAAATAAAAGTCAGATATTTAGGTCTGGGAATCATTTGCACAGAGCTCATAATTTAACTGTTGGGAGCTGATGAAATCAATGAGAGAGATTATATATTTTTAATTAAAAAAAATAAGAGGACCTGAGATAGAGACTTGGAATAATAGGGGACAGGACACAGATGATGATCATACAAGGAGAATCACAACTATTAGGTAGGTCAAAGAATGAGAAAAGTGTCATGAAACCCAAGGGACAGAGATATATAGGGGAAGGCAGCTGTTAACTCAAATACTTTAAAAAATGTCAAAAAAAAGAATGAGATCTAAAAAAAAAAAAAAGAGAGAGAGAGAGGGGGCAGCTAGGTGGCGCAGTGGATCGAGCACCAGCCCTGAAGTCAGGAGGACCTGAGTTCAAATCTGGTCTCAGACACGTAACAGCTGTGTGACCCTGGGCAAGTCACTTAACCCCAATTGCCTCAGCAAAAAAATAAATAAATAAATAGATAGATAGATAGATAGATAAATAGATAGATAGATAGATAGATAGATAGATAGATAGATAGATAAATAAATAAAGGAGAGATTGGATTTCATATTAAAGAGATCATTGGTGACTTTGGAATGACCAATTTCAATCCAGTGGTGGAGAAAGAAGTAATATTGGAAGAGGCTGAGAAGAAAATCATAGATAATAAAGGGAAGCAACAACTGTATGGTTTTTCTCCCTAAAATACTGACTGTGAGAGGGAGACTCTCCCTCTCTCATAGGACAATCAGAATGCATGAGTTTAAATCCTGGCTTTGCCATTTACTAGGTAAGTGACCTTGCACAAATTACCTCATCTCACTAAGCCTTTTCATCTACAACACAAGGATAATCATACTCTTGCTGCTTTACAACTTTATTTAAAGCAAAGTACTTTGTGAAATTGGTGTACTACTATACAAATGAGAATTATTATCTCCCATTCTGCCTTTCTTAATTCCAAGAATTTTCTTTCCAGATTTAGCCCTTGTGATAAAATTCTTTTCTTCTTGTTTTTATAAACCTTTATAGTTTAATGTATTTATTGAATTGACTACATAATCAATCTGACCCATCTTTTTTTCAAAGTCCAGTTCAAAACCTACCTCCTCCATGAAAATAATATTGATATCTCACTTCTGTGAATTGAACTGAATCTCTATTCAGGGTTTTGGGTATATCTTTTAATTTCTTCTATATTATCTCTAAAAAATGGTCATTCTCTCTGAATGAATATTTCTACTAATGTGGCATATAGTCTCATGTTAGACAGTCAGTTCCATTTGTAGATTATATTAGTTGTCTAAAAAACAAAATATAACTTGATTATATTAAGACAAAATTTCCCTTCCTGTAACTTTCTTTTATATTGTCTTCAATAGGAGTCTGTTAGATGTTTGTCCTTATTCTGGCCTCTAGAGCAGTTCAAAAGAAATCTGTGATCTTGATTGTTTTTTGTTGTTTTTTGCAAGGTATTTGGGATTAGTGACTTGCCCAGGGTCAAACAGGTAGTAAGTATTGTGTCTGAAGCCTGTTTTGAATTCAGGTCCTCCTAACTCCAGGGCCAGTGTTCTATCTACTGTACCATCTAGCTGTCCCTATGATATTGCTTTGTGATATTTTAAGTCAACTCTCCCATTCCCATCTTTTCCATGCTAAATGTTGGACAAGATCTTTCTACCATTTCTTGTTTGAAATTGTTTCCAAATATTTTGCCATCTAGTTACCTCCAGCAAACATCTCTAGCTATAATTTTTGGAAGAGGATGGGGAGGGATATATTCTACTGTGATTTTATTGTATGGGGAACTCTTGGTGTAAAAACTCCCTCCTATATGTTATGCACAGTAACAATTTTCTATGATTTATAGTCTTAGAAAATTGCCTGAGAGACCAATTCCAAAGACTTGTGATGGAGAGAGCCATCTGCATCCAGAAAGAGGATTATGGGGACTGAATGTGGATCACAATATAGTATTTTCACCTTTTTTGTTGTTGTTTGCTTGCTTTTTGCTTTCTTTCTCATCTTTTTTTCCTTTTTGATCCTTTCTTGTGCAGCATGATAATTATGGAAATACATATAGAAGAATTGCACAAGTTTAACATATATTAAATTACTTGCCATGTAGTGGAAGGGGTGGGGGAAAGGGAGAGGAAAAAATTTAGAACACAAGGTTTTGCAAGGGTAAATGTAGAACTCTATCTTTGCATATATTTTGAAAATAAAAGGTATTATTTTAAAAAAGAAAAAAAGAAAGTTGCCTGTGGCTCTGGATTAAATGAGTTATCTATACTTAGATAGCAAGTATTTGCTCACAGCAGAACTTGAAACCATGCATCAATCTTCTGTTTACCATACTGTGATGCCTGTCATTAACCTTTTCAAAATGATACCTCTATTCAAATTCTCACATAAATCTGTAAGTTTATTGAGATGCATATATCCTCTAATCATGCAAATTGTAGCCCATCCATGCCTACTTAGCCTGCACAAGACTCCTGGGAAACATTCTCTTGCATGGTAGCTAATGCAAAGCCTAACAATATCAATAAAGATATCCCCTAAGGAGACAAACCTTATAAAATAGATTCTAAGATAAACAAAATTAGGTTACTGGTCAAACTATTTAGAGGGCTTTGATAGAAGAGATTTTCATGTCCCCAAGATAACCAAGAAAATTCAGTAAACATAAACATCATGAAATAAAAGGTCAGACCATTACAAGGATGACCATCACTATTAAATAACATCAAGTCTCCTTATATCCTAGCAATCCATTCCCAATGACCATTAAAATAGCACATTTGTCTTGAGTCCCAGATGTCTCATATAGTCTTGTGGATCCTGGATAGAACTTAGGCCTTGTTTCTAGCACGGTTCTTTTTTATTTATTTTTTTTTCATTTTATTAAAGCTTTTTATTTGCAAAACATATGTATAGGTAATTTTTCAACATTGACCCTTGTAAAGCTTTCTGTTACAAATTTCCCCCCCCAGTCCCCAACTCTCCCCTAAATGGCAGGAAGTCTACTACATGTTAATTATGTTAAAATACTTGACAAATCGAATATGTATATATATATTTTTACAGTTATCTTGCTGTGCAAGAAAAGTCAGATCTACAAGAAAAAAAATCTGAGAAGGGAAACATAATGGAAGAAAACATCAATAGAGAGCATGAAAATGTTATGTTGTGGTCCACATTCATATCCCTCTCTCTGGATGTATATGGCTTTCTTCATCACTGAACAATTGGAACTGGTTTGAAACATTTCAGTGTTGAAGAGAGCCACATCCTTTCAGAATTAATCATCATATAGTCTTCTTGTTGCCATGTATAATGATCTCCTGGTTCTGCTCATTTCATTTAGTATCAGTTCATGCAAGTCTCTCCAGGCCTCTCTGAAATCATCCTGCTGGTCATTTCTTACAGAACAATAATATTCCATGACATTCATATACCATAATTTATTCAGCCATTCTCCAGTTGATGTTCTAGCACAGTTCTGAAGGAGATTCTGGTTCTCCAGTTCCAAGTTACTTGCAAAAATTTCTAGGTAATCCTGCTAAAATCTTCCAGGAACAATAGAATTTAATACAATCTCTTAAGTTTGACTTTCTGATAATTAGTTCATATGGCAAAATCAGATCAAGCCTTATGGTTTTTATTCTTTTCAGAAGAGACATAAGAATAACATCAATTTAGGAACCTATAATTTACCTGAAACTTCAGGGAATTTCAGTTTTTATATGTCACTTGCTGTTTCTTTATAATCATCAATTCATTTTTAATCAATGCAATTTTTAGTAAAATCTTTCATCCAATTTTGAGGACTTAATATTCTCAAAGTCTGAATTTCCTATTAGAAATATTTGGAAGTCAATTATATGTATATGTATGTATACAAATTCTTGGAGAAAACAATTTAATCCTTTCATTTTTTCAATTTACTATTCCACTTAATTAAAAAAAAGCTTTTATATTTTCACTTTATTACTTTATCTAATTTTAATCCCCCACTCAGGAAGATATCATCTCTATTTTATAATTTGAACTCAAATGTTGTAATATTAATTTACATTTTCCCATACAATTTCTGTATCACACCAATAAAGACTTCTGCAGTTCATAACTATTCATAGAAATTTGCCAAAAAAAGGAAAAAGGAGGAGCATAATTATAACAATGTCAAGACTGTTTCTCCAAGGACACCAATTCAGCTAACATATATTATAACAAAGAAAACAACTCTTTTCTCTCTGTCTGATTACAAGAACAATCAATATTTAAGCACCAACAGTTATATATAATAAAGCTCCACATTATTCACAGGGTATCGAAAGCCAGGCTTAGAACTAACCGTGTGGGAAGTTTCTTGTTCCAAAAGAAAATTGCACCATGGGGAAACTATGTCAAGAGGATCCTAAATCATGTCAAAATCATTCCTTGACTTTTCCTATGGATAGACATCCACTTGTAGCAGTTCTGAGACTGTACTACATGCTATTTTTTCCTTGAATGTTTCACGAATGGTTTCATGACAATTCAGAAATCTATCCCTATAATTAAAACTTACAGCAATATAAAATTATAGTTCCATGAGTATTTATGTTAAATAGCAAAATTTTACTAATCACAGCTTAAGATTTGAATATTATTAATTTTCTCATGTTTCTTTAATAGTTACATTTAATTTATCCTTTATGAATCAAAAATAATTCTTACATGATAGTTAACTCACAACTCATTTAGTAACAATAGGCCTCAAATTCAAATTAAAAAAAAATTTAAATCCTTGAATCCAAAGTCTACCATTATCAAGTTGGATAAAAAATATAACTTTATTACAGATCATTCAGATATAATTTTATAATTTTAATAGGGAATAGCCAAATAATTTCAGATGGAAACTCACCCTCTATTATAGTAAACCTGTAACCCCTCCACCTTGTGAATTGGAGAGGGGATCTTATTTTCTCAGTTCCAGGTTATCAAGCTTCAGTAGTTTAGAATGTTACAACAAGTAGCTGACAGCAGTGTTTAGATATTATGATCCTGCTTGAATATAAAGTCTCATGGAATATCACAGATAAAGATATCTGAAATGACCTATGCAACCTTTCCCCCAAACAGTAAATGATCATCATAATCATCAATTTTAAAACAAAATGTACCTCTATTAACTATTTAATAATTCTTGTTATCACCAATTTGTTATCACATTTAAAAACTCAGCTTGTAATGGAATGGAATCCGGGAAAAGAAAGGCTATTTATCTTAGCATTTCTGACAATTGTTTCTCAAATTTCACAATATAAGGACATTTTTTAGAAACACAATAGTAACACACAATATCATATTTTAAAACATGAAGCAAAACTTATTACTAATCAAATTATATCAATTCAGCTAAATGGATTTCCAAATTGTCTTTTATAGAAATTCATTCATTTTATCTTCTTCAGTATTTTAACCTAATCACATCTAAAATCTGGCATAGTTATTAAGTCTGGAGCAATTATATTCAATTAAATAATAATAACAATAGGTAACATTTATATAAAGTTTCTTGTATGTGTGGCATCATGTTAAACACTCCATAATTATCATATTATTTCATCCTCATAACAACCCTGGAAGGTGGGTATTAATCTTATCTCCTTTACAAATTATGAAATAGAAGCAAATGGAAGTAAATTTATTTGTTTAAGATCACACAGCTAATAATTTTCTTAATACAGTTTATATTAGTTTCTGACTTATCACAACTATCCTATTTAGTTTCAGGGAAAACTATCCAAATAAAATCTGGATTTATCACACTAATAGTAACATTTAAAATCTAAAAATAAATTTTAAAAAAATATCCCAAAGGCCATTAGTTGGCAGCACTTCAAAATTTTGGAGTCCATTATTATCAACTAGCTCATTTTCAAAGATTTAAAGTAGCATTTTCAGCTCCCTATAACTTTTTTTTCAATTTCCTTTAAAGTTAGCCAAAAAGCCAAATCGATTCCTATTTTGTTCATAACCTAGCCCCATTTTCTCACCTTTTCCCAAGACTTTTCAGCCGAAAATCTCAGCTGAAAAATGGGGAGAGGCACCAAGTAGAAGCCTTCAATTCTCATCTCCAAGCTTTGGAAGTCAGGTTTCAAAAGAATATGTTCTTAGAATAGTCTTTCAAAGATAGCATATTATATTTCCCAATTGATACCAGATTATCTAAAGAATAAATCTTTATTCATTGTATTTCTCCTTTGTAGTTTAGCACAAAATTTAAAAACCTCAATTAATTACAATACTATTACTTTTGGGGGATTTCTAAGAGCTTATAAATGCATGGTTTCTTTCTAATATTCTTTGATGATATTGCTTCTAATTTACCTAAACAATTAATTCTGTTATATAAAGCTCTGAAAGTTTTGCTTCAGCCTTCCCAAAAGACATTCCTAATTTCCTCTCACTTCTCCCCTTCTGTTAGTGTGAATATCTACCCCATTGAATACAATAGGATCTGGGCCCAGGAAACACTAGGACTAGGGAATAAGATATTATATAACTGGAGGTGGTGTTTCATAGTCCCTCTTCATGGGCCTTCTTTGTTATAAATATCCTTTTTCATACCTTAATTAAATTTGATTTATTTTTAACAAAAATTAATAACAAGCATTGCAAACTGTAAATTCATTTTTTTTAATTCTCTGGCAATATGGCCCTATCTGTGACAATAAAAGCACTCACAGAGCTAACAGTTTCCCAAAACAGCTGGAACAGGAGTCAGAGCTGCTTAAGCAGGTATGGTTTGAAAAAGAACCAAAGGGAGCCAGCTAGAGCTACTTGAGCTGGGCCAAGATTGTCTTAAATTTTTGGCTTAGCTTTCTCCTCTTTATCTCTCACAAAATCTTATTCTTATTTTCCCATAACACAAATTCTACAAAGTAGTACCCCAAAATTCACTAAGATATTTCAACATTTCTTAAGCTTCTGCTAAGTGCTATATCAGGACAAAGAGAAGAGGATGAGTTTCTTATTCAGCACTTGCCTCAAATCTGCTTATCTAAATGGAATCAACCCTTCTCAGATCTCTTTCCCAAATCAAAATCCTTCCCTCCAGAAAGGGAAAAGAAATGTTTAAGCTTAGTCTGCAAATGTCCAGAATCTACTAAGATGTTTTTAGCAGTTACCACAATTTTGAAATTTATAGCAAAGATATTATATTTAAGTTACAAATTCAGATTCTAATTTATTAATAATACTAAAATTTGTTTAAATCAGGGGGAATTTTTCCTTTCTTTGATAATCTGATTTTATCTCTGTAATGCCAATTTGGCCAGCTAAAATGATAGAAAATATCATATAGGGTTTTTTTTGTTGTTGTTGTGTTTGTTTTTTGCTTTTAACCTAATCTTCTGCTGCTAGGTTAAAGTGGGACATAGTCCTGTTTACATGGACAAACATTTAGCATCAAATTATAGAAATCTGGGAGAATTGCTTCAAATTATGAAACTTCATTAATCTTCCCCAGCATTCTGAATGTTTAGGCTGCAGTTTTTCAGCAGTCTATCTGGCTGGTTGCATTTTTCCTTTAGAAATCTTCCAAGGTAACAAACCCTAAAAACACTTGACACAATACAAAACAAAGATATTATACATATAAAACAATAGACACATAGAAAGTCAGTGTGCACAATTTATTAAAACTAGTAGTAAATTGAAAATCCTTACTTCAGGTCAAATTTGAGACCCATTTTGATTTTTATATATTTTAGACCAGTCTTAATTTCTTTAATGCACTATAATCAAGAGTGCCAAATTGAGGCCATATCTATATCTATATATATATGCATATATATATATATATATCAGCTGAATTTCTTGCAGTTTTAAACTAGATTTTGCACAATTTATTAGAGTGTGCTCTTCTCCTGGTCCTAAGCCAAAAAAAAAAAATTCCAGGAAGTTCCCATCAGTATACTTACTACCAGATTCCATAATTTCCCTGAGGAAATTTTTCCAATAATGTGAAGCCTTACCTTAACTTATTTCCCTAAGGGGATGTCTCCTATAAAGAGGAAGTTTGCCTTAACTTATTGCCTTAAAGGGACATCACAAGGTCATTTACTTCCCTAAAAAAGTGAGGGCTTACCTTTCTCAAAAATGTGGGATCTTACCTTAACTGGAAGACTCTGAGTTGGGGATGGGAGTGAGGGTGGAAGAGTCTAATCTCTGGGGTAAATCTTATGAGAAGTCCTTTGATGAGCTAGGAAGTTTTTCTGAAAACACATCCAAGATTAAAGCCTGTCTCTCTGTCTGGCTTCACCAAAAATTGTAATAGGTAAAATACGAAATAATTTAGGAAGCAAATGTTCAAGCTTCTGAGCATATCAGTTTATTAATAGCGTATGCTAATTACATAACAAATTGGTACTAGACTCCCTCAGAGAGGCACTGGGTCCTAAGTACAAGGGGAGACAGGTTCTTATAAATTAAAAGCAAGCAATTTATAGGATATAAACCACTATACAAGATTAGGTAATCTGACTTTTAATTAGAAGAAAGATAAAAGACTTTCCAAGTTGTAAGGGGGATGAGCAAGTTTCAGAAACTGGGAAAAGGGAGTAAGCAGATAGACTCCCAGATGTGAAATGGGATGTCACTCAAATCCCACAGTTAGGAAGCAGGTGGAATTTACACTGAAAACGGAGTAAGTTTTTACTAGATGGAGTCAGTTTGACTCACACAATTCTTCTAATTCTTTTACAAAAATGATCTCAAAGTGCATATAGATTATTTTTCTACAAAATTTTTATAAATGGGAAAATTTACACATATTAACAGTTTCTGGTGTTCTCTTAAGCACTTTTTGGGGTAATGATGAGTTCAAAATTTTCCTCCATTTTTGGATTCTTTCCCTCCTTCAGATAGTTTTGAGAATCTATCAGTTCAAAAGGCCTCAAAATTGTGTTGCCTCCAGCACATACCTCTATAGGTTATGCTTAGTAGTCTAGTTGCTTTTCCCACATTTACTTTCTGCATTTTTACATCTTCTATAAACACAACCATATTGTCACAGTAGAATCCAAATGGTGACTTCATGTCATTGATGGAGAAAAGAGTTTGCTAGAGAAATACTGGCATATCTTCTCCACTTTTTTGTCCATTCATTTCCATATTTATCTTTAAATTCTAGGAAATAATTTTATTTAGTTGACTCTATTGCCAAGTTTTCTTTACGTTTATTTTCACTCCTTAGTTCTTCATATTCTTTTCAACATCCTTTTAAGATTGTACAAAATATAATTAGTGTAATTAAATATTATTATAATTGTAAGAAATGGTGACATTAGCTCTAGGAAAAAGATAACCTACTAAGACAAGTGGCTTGTAAACATACCCAGATATTTGAAAATCAATTCATTCCTTAAAATGAACAGATGAAGAAGGCAATTGTCTTTCTTAAACTTGAAGTTTATAAAAAACAAAGTCAGAAATCTTTTTGAAAAGAATGTTGCACCAATTTTAATGCATATTTGGCATTGATGTAACTATAATCAAAACAAATTATAAAGGACAAGCTAAAAATGCTCAATTTAGTGGAAAACTCATAGGAAGATATTTGAACTGATACAAAGTGAAATAAAGCCAAGAAAACAATATGCATAATGACTACACCAAAGTAAATGGAAAGAAATAACAAAAAAAAATACAATTAATGCTATAAAAATTATCATGATCGTACTTGGTGCCAAAAATGATATATGAGAAGATACTGCCCTCCCTTCTTGCAGAGGTGGGGTACTAGAAATATGGAATATTGCATATAAAGGCAGGCATTTTTTGATGGCTTGGTTGATTTTGCTGTACTTTTTTTTTCTCCTCATTTATTCTTAGTATAAGGGAATGATTTCCTGGAAGGGAAAGGAAGATAGTATGCAATAGGAAATACAGGCTGTACACAAAATAAAAATAACATTTAAAACATAACTCATAACAAAAAAATTTATGTGTCTTTATTTGATATCTTGTTCTGCTCATTAAATCAAATATTTGCTAAGTTGGTTTTACTATATTTTAAATCTTTTTCATGACAATTACTTTACATTAGTTAGACTCCTGTATAAAATTACTAAAATAGGAGTTGATATCCTTTCCTCCAACTATTTCCCATTTTTTGGTTTAAGTATTTCAGGTTGAAGTTATTAAAATTGGATTCCATATTTTTCTCACTTTTATTCTTTCTTTTAGTTTTGTATTAATTTTGATCTTTTGCTCTAACAAGTTGATTAAGCTTATAGGATTAGACTTATATAGACTGATTTACCTGTATAAAGACAGCTGATTCAGGAATCACTGACACATAGTATCCTCTTGTTTCCTGTATTTTTTTTTGTGATGTTATTTGATACTTGTCATGTCCAGTATTTTCTAATGTATAAGATGGATATGCAAAAGACTTCTGTATATCCATCAACAAACACTGATTTAGCATCTTTTATGTATTAGGCATTGGTAACAGCTATTCAAAGACAAAATCATTTCCATGCCCGTACTCTTATATACAAAAAAAAAAAAAAACCTTATATATTATTGGGCAAATAAAATATCCACAGATAAATAAACATAAGGTATATGCAAAATAAAAACAAAAATTACTTTCAGAGGGAACCATCATCACTCCCACTCCAGGTTACATCCCTTGCTTACACTAATGAATGAGGTTTCCAGTTACCTTAGGTTCTAGGGGTAACGCTCCTACAGTATATAATTCCTGATCACTAACAGTGGGATTCTCATGAACAATCAACTGTAGACATTTACTTAGTACCTTAGCAGAAATTCCAATTCAATCAGCCTCCATATGATTTCACCTTCATCTCCCAAAAGTATATTTGGTATGTTGCATTATATATACAGCTTCATTTGCACCCATAGTGCCTTATTTCTCCAACTATATTAGAACTGGAATGTCATGGAAATTTCTGTGGACACCTTTTAAAAAATTCATATATTTTATCTCATAAAGCTTTATTGTCATGATTTTTCAGTTACATATAGTGATTCTGAAATCATATTGCTAAATTTCTCCTGTGCCCTGGATTATAATTTATGTGGGCCTGAAGATCTGGACTCATTTAAAACTCATTACACTCATTTAAAACTCATTACACTTATTTAAAGCTCATTATACTAATATGAAAATGTACATTTCACCTTCTGTCAACTAACCCTCACTTCCAGGTCTATATTATCTTTTTACTTGACCTTCTTTAGTGTCTTTGTAAATGTGCCGAGATCTTGAATGCTTGTTTACATGAGGGGTGGGTATCAAATGCCTATAGCTCTCTACATATTCATAATACTATGTAATCATTTATACATATTTTCAAAAGGGCTCAGTGTTCAGAATAGGAGATAGGAATTCTCCAGGGCCCAGATTACTCACAATGGGTGACCCTGGAAACCACATTTGTGACCACCACTAGCCAAAAAAAAGTTACATAACTCGATTCTACCCTGTCATATCTATTATGAGAGAAGAGTCTTGGAGTATGTGGTCTTAAAGAACTACAAATTGCATGTGAACAAGCCAGATGCTGCTTGAGAACTGAAATCTGAGTATAACTGCTTGAGGGCATACTTTATAAGTGCCCTGTGACCTCTAATTTCAAGAGTTCTTTGACTTTTGGCACAGATACCCCTGGAAAGAATAGGACTCAGAAGGAGTTTTCAAGGATGCAGCTGCCTCTGCCTTTATACTGCAGAGTCATCACTGCTTAGCCTTTTGGTGGACATTGCACCTTTAAAATCTTCAGCTACTTCTAGCAAAATCTAATGCCAAAAAGTCTAAGTCCAGGTCCAACAATGAGCAATGCAAACACAGATACACAGGGAGCCATGATGGGAAGGGAAGGGACTACATAGTTATATATCTCCTCCAAGGTGCTGTGTTAAGCTCTTTTTAAATATTATTTCATTTGATCCTCACAACAGCCTTCTTGTTATTATCTTCATTTTATACTTGAAGAAACTGGGGCAGACAGCTATTAAGTGACTTATCCAGGGTCACATGTCTGAGGCTGGATTTGAACTCAGAGGCTCTTCCTGACTTGAGGTTCACTACAATATCTGCTGTACCTCCTCTCACCCCAGTTAAACTTCTCTATTACCGTTGGCCTTCTTGCTTTTCCTCCAATCAACACAGTTAACCCTGCAGGATGAAATCAAGCAGTTTTTGTTATTTGATTATGAATCTCAGAAATCTGGGCTATCCCTGCTTTCAGGAGCTATCCAAAGGCAGAATGAAAGTAGAGGAAAAGCTAATGTCCCTGTTGAGGCTATTGGCAATAGCCAAAGCTTTTCTGCATCAAAAACCAATTGCTCTAACTTTCTGGTTATACTATAATGCCTTTCTGGATGGCTATTGATTCAAAAGTTGATAGTTAGCTTACTCTGGGGATTCTTGTAAAATCACAATTTGGAATTTTTATATTCAGCATAAGAAAATACTTTGAATTATGCTTGAAACAAGCAATAAGAAACATAGTCCCAAAGGAAGCAAAGAAAGAATGAAAAGGATCAGGATAGAGCAGGAAAGAAGTTTACCTCAGTTCTGACAGTTGCCTATATTAACCAAATATTCTTGCTAATTAGGTATTAAATGCTGTTGCTTCCATATTACTCAGCATTTTCTAATTCAGTACCTTAGAGTGAAGCCTTCATTCCAATTCTGCACAGTATTATAATAATAATAGCTAACTTTCAAACAATGCTTTAAGCACTTTACATATATTATTTCTTTTGGTCCTCATAATAGCCCAGGAAGGTATATGCTTTCACTATCCCTTTTTTACAGATGAGGAAGCTAAGGCTAAGAAAGATTAAGTGAAATTCTCAAAGTAACACAGAAAATCTCTGAGACATAATTTGAATTCAAGTCTTCTGGACACTAGATCCAGCATTCTATACCCTGCACTATTTAGCTGCTTAGCTAGTATAATCAACATAAAAGAATAAAGATTGAGACTGAAGGAAACTTTTAATTCTTTCATTCTCAACACACTTTTCCTCTATAGCTAACATGATACTTCGTGAATACACCTAGAAGTCAAGCTGTAAACTTCTTTGATAGTTGGGGTGTGCCATATTTGATTTTGAATAGATATAATGATATGTCTTTATTATTTATATAAACTATATGAACAAGAAGAATTCATGTACATCAAAAGCTCCTTATTATTTTTGAATTCCATGACAGCCATATCATTTTATGGAAAACTAAAGTATATTAAATTACTCAAGCTCTGGAAATGTGGAAAGTTGCATATACATATTATATCATTTTGATTATCAAAATTTAAAGCTAAAAATGTCATTCATACAGAGGATTTTAATTCAGATGTAGTTTCTGTTGAAAAATATCCATCTGGAACAACTTTAGCAAGGACATTTTAAAAACTGGTTATACCCTAATAGAGTAGAAAGAGAACTGAATTTGGTATTAGAGGACCTATATGACTTTGAACAAGTCATTTGATCCCTCTAAGAATCAGTTTTTCCCATCTGTAAAATGAAGGACTTCAACTAGATGACCTAAATGTCCTTCTGTCTCTAAATCCTATGATACTCTTATGAGGTCATTATTAACAGGCATGTTAAATTGATATGAGAAGAAAATAAAGTAACATCTTCAAAACTCACTGGAAACTTACTGTGACATAGGATTATAGATTTGGAGTTGGAAGGGATCTTAGAAGCCATAGAAACCAACAACATCAAAAAACAAATGAGGAAACAGAAGTTTAAATACTTTTCCAAGCCACATGTAGTTAAGGATTCATTTTAAGGTTGATACATCTTAAATTGTTTTAAAAAATATTACAAAGCACTTTGAAGTTTGCAAAGTAATTTATATGCAATTATGTCCTTTGTTTTTCACAACTCTTTGTAGTAAGTACCAGAGAAATCTCCATTATATTGAAGAAGGAACTAAGATTCATAGAAATTAAGTGATTTGTCCATCAAATTTGCCCAAGTTAGCTGAGATGGGATTTAAATTCAGGATTTCTTGATTCCAAGTTCAATACTATATTTACTACACCACTATTTCCTATTCACTATACCGCTATTCCTTTCTTCATCTGGGAAAATTTAGTACCAAAAAAGATGCAATCGCAGAATATTATTCAATCACTTAATTGGTCTTAGAAAACAAATGCTAAGGTCAGTATTTTCACAAATTTCCAGTATATTTTTAAATATTCATCATTTTATCTCATATAAATAAGAATGATTTCCTAATTCAGTTTCTATTTTAACAATATAAGAACAAATATAATTTTATTATATATAAAATTACTATATAATATAATTATTATAATACAAAATACAATTCAACACATTTGTTGAATATATAATAAGGAGAGAATTGATACTTTTAATAGGCAACCTATGCTAGTTGGATTCCATCAGCTTGGCATTTTCTTCTCCATGTACATTACAAATTTTTTTAAAAATCTGAATTTGGTGGAAGTATTCTATTTCTCTGCCTTCACGTTTACCGTGTCATTTGATCCATTTTATCTTTTAAAGGAAAACTTACTATAAGCAATTTAAATTGTAAGGGGAACTCATCTTTTTTCTTTCAATTTCTTTCAATTTACTAGCACTTTTAACTACTGTCTACAATATCAACAATGTTAACTAAAACATATTTACGATTAAGTAGATTAACTATGCAGTAATCATTTTCTAATTCAGTGAGAATGTCTCTGGTGAATAGTGGACATTAAGACAGTAGAAAGAGGTTACATATTACATAATCATTCATTAAATTCTGCACAATTAGCAGACTCATCAATGTAATTCACTAATGGCTGATCAGCATGTCCTGTCTGTAAAGAAATATGAAGTCTGCATAATTTTCTGCTTGTATTAGCATAGGCAAGAAGGCTATTAATGAACTTTCTGTTTCTGGAAGAGATTTGATGTCTGTGACGGACGAAAGCAAAAGACAGTGCCATTTGTCTGGAGACTTTGCCTTGATGTACACAGATATTTCATTATAAACTTAAAAGCTGGGTGTTTTTGGATGTTGTTTGCTTTCTGATGAAGATAATGCATGCAGTTTTATTCAGGTGCACCCATCTTTCAGATGGGAAACAATCAAAACCTCCCATCCTCTCCTCCCTTTTAAAAGACATTGCTCATTTAGAGACTTTAAACTTTAAAGTCTTATTGTTTAAAAATAAATTTAAAGAAAATAAAGTTACTTTTGGAAGATTAATAAGAACGTCAAATATGTGGCAGGTAGCTAAATGGGGCTGAACTATTTGAAATGTTAAGTAGCACATCTGAATTATTTTAACTATCTTTTAGCTTAAAGTCCTAGGCTAAATATATCTGGTCACATTCTTACTAGGAAGGACCATCTCTGAGAGTGTTTGCTTACTGTGAAAATGTGCTGTGTCTGGTTGAAAATGATAATAAGGTTATCTTTGGATGAAGTTAAAGCATTCATATCCTATACCATGCTTGGGAGTATTCATCTGCCAAAAATAAGAATAGATTTTCTTTCTCAATCAATCATATCCTTTGTCCTATTTCTCTTTAATTAATCTCTGAAAAGAAATTAAGTTATAGAATATAAGCTTCAATAGGATGTAAACTCTTTGAGGACACTGATGATCTCAGTTTTGTATCTCCAGGATCTATTACAGTGGCTTTGCACCTAATGCCAAGATGGTTATACAAATTTATTTCTCATTCATTAACTTAAATAAGTATTTAATAAATATCAACTATATAAAAATCACTATGTTTTGTTTTCTGTATGAAGAATAAAATAAACATATCATTGAGACAAAAAATGTCTTCCTTTACAAAATTTTCCACTAAAATGTTTAGTATATATATGTGTGGGGGGGTGTATAACAATTGGACTACACAAATAATACACAATGACTGGAAGCTATACAAAAGATATTATCAATCCTAAGGAAATCTTAAAGAAGGAAGGACACCAAGCACTTGGAAAAGCTCATAAACCATCTTGTTCTATCTCCTTTTCTCCTAAAGGCAAGAAAATACCCACAATTACCAAACCATATGCTAACTTTTCTATTTCTACAGAACTTTTATGAGCACAATTTACACATATACTGAGGACATCCTTGATGAAGCTAAAAGGAATACAAAAGACTTACTTTCACAATATTCTATAGCACCCCACATGTTTATAGCCACAAAATTGACTAAAAAGTGTAGTGAATGCAAAATCTCATTTACTTATTATTTGTTAACTAGAAAAAAGCATTTGATTTAATAGAGCAAAATGCAGACTTGAAGGTTCTTCTCCAACAAAGCAACTATCTGACATATGTTAAAACCAGATTCCTTGAAAAATGTAATGATATAAAAGATTATTTGATAGACTTCTGATGATTAATATCAAGTAATACCTAAAAGAGAAACATAATGCTCATCAAAGGAGTTTGCCTCCATCATAAAAAATTCTAGTACAGAGTTTTAATTAAAAATGACTAGATAATGAAGTCTCCTCATCCTGATTGTAAATAGATTAGTTGCAAAAAGCTCTGGAATAGTGCAGTCTCTAAAATGAGATCTCTAATGACCTTAAAAGGTCTAACTTGCCACACAAGAATGTCTATTATCCAAGTAATGACACACACAACTGAATGACTAATCTATAGATCTCATCCATGAATATACTTGGGAAGACATTGCAAAAAGACAATTAGCTGGGTCCAGAATTGAATATGAAGGGAAGAGTTAGTTAATTTGTCTGTGGGAGATTGTGTATTTGGAAAAACACATAGAATTTTCAGTAATCTAAAGTTGTTCCCATTTTCAATACCCAAATTCTCTCCATGATGCTTTGTGGGTATGAACTATGCAACTCCAAAGAATCAGAATTTCAGGTGACTCAAATGGCAATGGAGAAATATATGTTATATACAAATAGGGTGTAGTATATTTCCAACAATGATTTATGTGAGTGAAGTAACATAAAAGATATACTTAAAAATATCTGTAATCAGCAGAAAACTGGATTGTCAAGTGATCAGAACAAGGGCTAAATAATGAAAAGGCCAAGTGTTGCTTGAGTACATGCAAAATATTAAAGCTCTAGAGGAAGACAACACACAGTATTCTGTATTATGTTTTTGGAAGGACATAACAGAAATTACACAGAATGAGTCTCTAGCAGAAGAGCCAATAAAACTGGGTTTTTCTCTGTGTCTAAATAAAGGCAGTTACAAGGGCAAAGGAACACTAATAGAACAGGGTGTCCATATCAGTGACATAGAAGTATAAAATTCTCTGAAATAGAGCAGTCAAGGAAGTTGTACTATACTGGTTATTCACTATATTGGTCAAGTTGAGAGACAGATGGAATAATTTTCTAGGAAGTGAAAGTGAGAATGGAGGGGAGAAATTAGAGTTAAGGTTTTGTTTTAGGATACTGGGGGAATATTTTCTAGATGTTGCAAGAAAAAAAATTCTCTTACCAAGAAATAAAACATATGACCACACAATACAAAAACAACTAATTTAAAATGATCTTTTTAATCAAGCTAGCTTTGTTTTGTCATTGGGACAAAAATGACCAATTGTTTTCCTTGAACTTATTGATAAAAGAGAGGCAGTACATCATTACTCATAGAGTTCTGGGATTCTGGTCTGAAATACCTGGATTAAAATCCTACTTCTGACATTTAATACCCTTGTGATTTTGGGCAAATCACTTAATATGCCTCAGGCAACTTCCTAGAATTTATCTAGCAAATGGATAAGTAGACTTCTCTGATAAGTTATAGACATTATTTTGATAGAGTTTTCATATGTGGTACAAGAACATAGCATGATGACCAACCTGTTTAATCTCTTTAGATGGGAGCTACCTCACCCCTTACTTGCAGGTTTAGTATTATTACAGACTCTGGGATTCAGTCACCAGAGAGGTGACAGAGCTATAAGGACCCAGCTCAGACACCAAAAAGTCAGTTTTTCTGCTGGTCTCTTTACTTTATTCCCTAATTCTAATAATTGAGCCCTTTCTCCTTCTCTTACTCCCAACTCCTATACCACCTTATCCTTAATTTTTAATAACTGGATATTTGTTTTGGTTTTTCATACAAAAGATTCTGTGCTAGTACACTCAGTTTTTTCAGAACGGGAGCACTCCCTAATTCTCATTTCTAGGAAATGGCAACTTACTCCTAACCAAAGATTGCCATTAAGAGGTCTGTTTTGTATCTGACATCCTGATACCTACTGCCTGCAGTTAGAAACTCTGACAATGTTTCCTGTTGGTATGGCTGCCTGATGGCTAATTCACAAATTGTACAGATATTTGAGTTGCCTTTTATTATATTCTGCTAATGCGTCATCCACCAGTCTAGACTTTCTTTTGTTATGCTGGGATTCACTAAGACCAGATGTCTTGTTCCAGTCTTGTTCTGTTCAGTTCTGTCCCAAGCTTACCCATCAAACCCACTGAGCTCTGTAATTAATTACTGTTGGAGCAAAAAAACAAATAAGATATAGTCCCTACTTTTTAACTGAAATGACTGATCAATTCAAACTAATTTGACTCAGCTTTAGTCAAAGGTTCTTCAATCAGCTTAATCTTTCCAGGGTTTCATCAAAAAATGACCAATAATATGAGTGCTGCTTTCTAGAAGCCTGTCCCTCTGACCTGGGGTTGGTTATAGATTACCCCTCATTTACCTCATTTCAAGCACGGGATAGTCTAAAATCACCTTAAGTTAATATAGAGGCTGCCCCCTATTTATCCATTATGGCATCTTCATTCCAAAATCCTCCCCAGGATCACAAGATATAATGAGGTAGTTTTACCTTTTTCCCTCCTTTCTTTTTTTGCCAGCCTTTGGAAAACAAGCTTGAAACACAAACAAAAACAGCACAGTCTGAGCTATCTCAGTGTGGAGTGAGGGACGGCTTTGAAGATAGTATGCTCTATAACTTATCTTGGTCATTTAGATGAATTCCAGAGTGGATTTCAAATGGTTCTCTCGCCTTGTTTCTGTGATAAAAGGAAGACTTGGGTATTATAATTCTCCTTTTTAATATATGATGAGGCTGTCCATTTAGCACACATGGGTTCCTATGTTATTGAGATTTTTCTTTTATTTAATTGAAATCACCCTTCCTGAATTGAAAAGCAAGTGTTTTCACATTCAAAGGGAAAGAAATGTTCAAGCATCTATCCTTTTTTAATACACACTTAAAGTTATACAGACATACACACACATTCAAAAGGTAGGAGAGGGCCATTATGGCACAGCAGTTCACATAAAGAAATACAAGGGAATGCTTTAAATAATGACAATGTTGTAGACCAACCAGTGCAATCAAATACATTCTGCTTAGCAGTTCCAAGGAATAACTGGAGCAACATCATGTCTCTGTACCTCTTCTAACCTATGCAAAAAGAGTTACTGGAGAGGGTGTCTTGATAAGGTGGGGAGGAGGAGAGAAAGCTGTAGGAGATGGGAGAGAAATTTTCTTCAAAGGGAGACAGTTTGGTGGATCAAAAAGAGTATTCAACCATAAGCCAAAAGACTTGGGTTCAAAATCTGGTTCTGCCATTAGTTTATGACATAAAGCAAATCACAACTCCTATGAGCCCCCTTTCCACACTGGCAAAATAAACCTAATGTTACCTGATCCTGTGAGCAGTCCTACATGGTGTGATTGGAAAGACACCTTAACTATTTATACACATCCCCCAGGACCTCAGATTTTACCATTTAGAAACAGAATCTCAGATTCCTAGAACTATAATCATCTGGTCCAAATCCTTTATTGTGCATATGAGGAAACCTACTCTCTCCTTGCAAAATGTTTATCTGAACCTACTCATTGCCAACAGTGCTCCACTTCCTTTTAACTCCTGCCCTTTCTACATTTAAGCTACTTTCCAGACCACTCTGATGCCATATTTAGCAGTATTTCACTTATTTCCAAGACTTCCTAAATACTCCATCTGTCATGGATTCTCTCCAGCCACAGTCAGTGGTGAGGAATGGAATTCGGTCTTCTTGAACAAAGAACATCTCCATTACTTTCTCTGTTCTAGGCCTGCAGCAACTACAACATCCAATATTATTTTTAAAGTTCTCTAGTGAAAGAGATTCCATGATTTACTATCATGTTTAATCACTTCCAGGCAAAAATTCTTAATAGGATTGAGCTGTGTCTTTCATGCTACATATTTGTCAAGCAGCTACTGATAGAGCTGTTGAAGGTTTAGTTGGACACAAAATCGGTGTGAATCATTACTCAATTGGATTTGAAACAACTAAATTTTTTAAGCTTTTGTACTTCATATCCCCTCTTTGTCTGTTTGCTGATATTTATGTCTTCTAACTATATTTATAAAGCACCCTAAAATGACAAAGTTTTAGGGAATTAGAATGGATGTTGCTAGGGGATAGTCTTTAAAGGGAAGTAGCTTAAAATCTATATCAAGAAAATATTCCCTGTTCTCTATTTTGCTAACATTCATTTATTTATTCAATTATTATTTATTCAATACATAAGAGTGTTAGATAATATCTAGGCATTGTGTGATAAAAGTGAATTAGATATGCTCCCTGTCCTCAAGGCATTTGCAGTCTAGTATGGAAAATAATTCGTTTATAAATGTAATAAGAAGTAATACATTGTCAACATCTCTGACAGTGATATAGCATATGCAACATGGTGGGATACATTCCAAACTTAGCAGATTCAAAGCCACTCTTTTAAGAGTCTATCAGAATAGATTGATTTCAGAAAAGTCTGGAAAGATTTACCTGTACAGATGCTAAGTAAAGTGAGTTGAATCAGGAATGTGATGATCAACCATGATACTTAGTTCTTCTCAGCAATGTGGTAATCCAAGACAATTCTAATAGACTCAGGATGGAAAATATCATCAGCATCCAGAGAGAATTATGGAAACTGAAAGTAGATTGATGCATAGCATTTTCATTTTGTATGTTTGTTTGTTTGTTTCTTGTATTTTTTTTTCATTTTGGTCTGATTTTTCTTATACAATATGACAAATATGGAAATATGTTTAAAAGGATTATACATGTTTAACCTTTATTGGATTGCTTGCTGTCTTAAGAATGGGGGAGAAATCTAGGGGAGGAGGTGAGGGGAAGGAGGGGAAAATTTGGAACAGAAGGTTTTGCCAGGTTCAGTGTTGAAAAATTACCCATGCACATGTTTTGTAAATAAAAAGCTTTAATAATAAATAAATAAACAAAAGAATGGGGGAGAAGGGAGAGAGTAAAAAAGAAAAAAATTGGAACACAAAATCTTATAGAAATAAATGTGGAAAACTGTCTTTACAGTATTTGGAAAAATAAAATACTATTGAGAAAAAGAGAACCTGAACCATGTGGGGTAAGACTATATAAATAACAATAGTTTATATTGATAAACACTACTCAATGGAGTGACTATATTTATTAGTTAAGCCCAGAAAGTTCTTCTCTCTATTCATTTCAGGGCAAAAATTTTATGAACCAGTAAGAATCAAGTAGGAATTAAGTTCCTACTTATTTCTGATTACCATACCCATTTATTTGGCTTCCTCATTTTCTGAGGTTACCCAGTGTAAGATCTCCCCCTGCATCCAGGGTCATCTCTAGTCTTTTTTTTTTTAATTAATACTTTTTATTTGCAAAACATATGTATGGGTAATTCCTAAAAATTAACCCTTACAAAGGATTCTGTTACAAATTTTTCCACCCTACTCCCCACCCCTCCCTTAGATAGCAGGATATCCACTACATGATAATTACGTTAGAATACTTAAGAAATTGAATATATGTATAGTTATTGCCCACACATCATTTTTTTTTGTTCAGGAGAAATCGTATCTACAAGAAACAATAACCCGATAAAGGAAATACAATGCAAGCAAACATCAATAGAGAACATGAAAATGTTATGTTATGGTCCACATTTCACATCCCTCTCTCTGGGTGTATATGGCTTTCTTCACTGAACAATTGGAAATGGTTTGAAGCATTTCATTGTTGAAGAGAGTCATGACCCTTAGAACTGATCCTCATATAGTATTGTTGTTGCCGTGTATAATGATCTCCTAGTTCTGCTCATTTCACTCAGCATCAGTTCATGCAAGTCTCTCCAGGCCTCTCTGAAATCGTCCTGCTGCTTGTTTCTTACAGAGCAATAATATTCCATAACATCTCTAGTCTTCTTGATCTGTATGTTGCCACAGGATAGAAAAGGCTCTGAAGCAAAAAGTGAGGCTGGTGACTGCACAACCCACTCTCACTTAAATCCAACTTCTTGCAGGTCATGCCATCAACTCCCTGATGTCATGGTACTATTCTTTTTTTAAATTTTTTTATTAAAACTTTTTATTTGCAAAACATATAAATGGATAATTCTTCAACATTAACCCTTACAAAGCTTTCTGTTACAAATTTTCCCCCCTAGTCCCCACCCCTCCCCTAGATGGCAGGATATCCACTACATGCTAATTAATTATGTTAAAATACTTGACAAATCGAATATATGTATACTTATTTCCACACTTACCATTTTTGTGCAAGAGAAATCATATCTACAAGAAAGAAAAATCAGAAAAAAGAAACACAATGTAAGCAAATATTAATAGAGAGCATGAAAATATTATGTCGTGGTCCACATTTCATATCCCTCTCTCTGGGTGTATATGACTTTCTTCACTGAACAATTGGAACTGGTTTGAAACATCTCATTGTTGAAGAGAGCCATGTCCATCAGAATTGATCATCATATAGTCTTGTTGTTGCCGTGTATAATGATCTCCTGGTTCTGCTCATTTCACTCAGCATCAGTTCATGCAAGTCTCTCCAGGCCTCTCTGAAGTCGTCCTGCTGGTCATTTCTCACAGAACGATAATATTCCATAATATTCATATACCATAATTTGTTCAGCCATTCTCCAATTGATGGGCATCCATTCAGTTTTCAGTTTCTAGCCACTACAAAAAAGGGCTGCCACAAACATTCTTGCACATGTGGGACCCTTTCCTTCCTTTATGATTTCTTTGGGATATAAGCCCAATAGAAACACTGCTGGGTCAAAGGGTATGCACAGTTTGATAACTTTTTGAGCATAGTTCCAAATTGCTCTCCAGAATGGTTGGATCCGTTCACAGTTCCACCAACAATGTATCAGTGTCCCAGCCTTCCCACATCCCCTCCAACATTCGTCATCATCTTTTCCTGTCGTTTTAGCCAATCTGACAGGTGTGTAGTGGTACCTCAGAGTTGTCTTAATTTGCATTTCTCTGATCAATAGTGATTTGGAGCACCTTTTCATATGTCACGGTACTATTCAAGAATGAAGGACCAATAGCAACAACAATCCAGTGTCCTTTGGTTATGCAGACACAGAACCTGATTTCTACTGGTGTTGTGATTGTCTGACAATAAAGACCCAAAATAAAATAGTCTCTATGGTAAAGCCTCTTTTTTAAATTAATATGTGCGTCCTGGCTAAGGACATAAATGTGAGCTTATCTGAATTCCCCATATTCTGTCATATTCTGGAGAATTTGTGATCTTTTGTGAATGGTTTTGTGAGCTATTATGAGGTTTGGATCACTGACTTTTATCTCAGAGCAACCTTAAATTGAGAGTTTTTTTAAATTTTTTTTTTTTTACAAAATACATAAGAGAACAGGGGAACCAGTTAAATGGGATGTGTAACAAGTATACTTTGGCTCAATATCCCAGAGCCAGAAGAGTTACATCTATCTCTCAGGATTCTAGGAGTACCTTGAGAAACTGAGGATTTTTTTTCTCCTCTCTAATGCTATTGGCTCAAGTTTTCAAAAACTTTGGGTACCAATGACTAGTACCCCAGTGCCATTTAAGCACTTAATGTTAATTAGCTTTTACAAAGGAACATTTACTTCTATGATACAGGGAGGACAAAAATATAAATATTTCCTTCCTACACCTTGAGGAAACACTCTTTTTTTTTGCTTTTTGCTGAGGCAGTTGAGGTTAAGTGACTTGCCCAGGGTCACACAGCTAGGGAATGTTATGTGTCTGAGACCAGATTTGAACTCAGGTCTTCCTGACTTCAGGGCTGGCGCTCTATCCACTGCACCATCTAGCTGCCCCAAGGAAACACTCTTGCTAGAACACATCAATCTCTTTATTTCAATAAAGTTTCTAAATAATATTGATCTTACCAAGTTCAGATCCAGTTGTGGCATAGATGATGAATAATGAATCCTCATCCCAGCTATTTATGGGCTGGATCCTAAAGGTTGCTTCTAAAGATTACTCCTTGGTATTTGGGATATTGATGCTGAGCTGGCTGCAAAACTCAAAAGGTGAGACATTCACTTTCCTGACTTTCCAGAACTAGCAAGGTCAGAAACTCCAGAGTAATCACCTTTACCTGAAATGGAAGAACAAATACCAAGGCAAAGTCTTCATTTTTATGTGACCACATGTTGTTCTCAATGAAGAGAAGGCTCCAAGCCTCTTACCTTATTGCATGACTCTCACTGGATGTCATCAGCAAAGGACAAGTAACCAAAGAGATGGAAAAAAAAATCATTGAGGTTCTAGTCACTGGTGCATTTTGAATGCTTCCACAACCACTCTAAGAATCTCTTAGTCAACCAGAATCAGTTACCGAGCACTTCCATTACAAGTTTTTATACCTGAGGAGAAGCCATCAGAGGTACTGTGTGCATCTGCCAGTCTACAAATAAACATTTAATTCATTTTTTGCATGATGCTATGAGAGTTTGTTCAGAAAGAAAATAATCATTCCCAACTAAAATAATGATAACAATAACCCCCCTCCTCAACTCAATAAATTATATTGGCTCCCTATTACCTCCCAGATCAGATGTAAAATAATCTGCTTGACTTTTAAATCCCTCCAGAATCTGGCTTCATCCTACATTTCCAATCTTTTTCTCTTTACTCCCCTTCATTACTTTCTCATCCAGTAATACTGCCTTCTTGCTGTTCACACATGACATCCCATCTCCTGACTGTGTCCCCTTACCGGTTGTCCCCTTAATGCCTGAAAAGGGCAGATATTCATCTTCTGGCTTTCCTATTCTCCTTTAAAATTAACCTCAAATCCCACTTTCTTCAAGGGCTTTTCCTGGTGGTCCTGTGTCTCTAGTGCCTTCCCTCTAAGATTACCTTTTAATTATACAAGTTGTGGCATATGATTGTGATGGAATACTGCTATGATGAGCGCAATGATTTTAGAAAAACAAGGAAAGACTTGAACTGAATAATGAAAAGAAAAAATGGGCAGAACCAAGAGAATATTGTATATAGTAATAGCAATATTGTTTTAAGAATAACTTTAAGTGAATAAATAATTTTTACTATTATAAACACCCAAATTAACTATAAAGGACACATGAAGAAATATGCTATCTGCATCCAGAGGAAGAACTAATAAACTGTCTTTGGAATAATTTTATACATATTTGTGTCTAATAGTAACCATCTCTAGGGCAAGGGAAAGAGGAAAGGAAGAAAAAAAAAAAGAAAAAAAGAAGTGCATGATAACTATTATATATTTAAAAGGAATAGCATGTTGTGCATAATAGATTTGAAGTTTCATGTGCAATCATCTTTTTATTATGTTATAAAAATGCTTATTTTATTCCATAAATTTAAATTAAAAAAAACCTTATACACAATATATAGTTGTTTGTATATTACTTCCCTAATTAGAATATGATCTTGAGAGGTGGGAGGATATTTTTGCTTTTCTTTGTATGCTCTGATTCTAACACAATGCTCAACACAGAGCAAGCATTTAATAAATATTTGTTGATTGACTGACCGACTTTAAGGTTTATAAAGTCCTCCCTTAAGAACAACTCCATAAGAGAGACAGAAACATCATGGGGGTACTTATCTAAGACTTGAAGAGTGAGGATGGTTTTAACAAGTGGAGATGATAGGAGGACAAGGAAATGGAGAGGGCAGGGGCAGAGAGATGGAGGGATATTTTGGGGAAATAATGACTATTCCAAGGTTGTTGGAGTACAGAGTATGTAAGAGGAAGCAATTGGAATTGAGGCTGAAAAGTTAAATTGGAACCAGATAGTGAAGGAGCTTGAATTTCAGGCTGCTGCTGCTGCTGCTGACAATGATGATGATGATGATGATGATGATGATAACAAAACACATAGATAATTTAAAGTTCACCAAACATTTTATACACATTATTTCATATGTGCATAATTATTTCATTTGGATATTATTATTATTTTACAGAGGAGAAAACAGATATATGAAGTTAAGTGACTTACTTATATTCACAATTAAGTGACAGAAGACTATTTGAACTCAGGTCTTCCTGTGTCTACGAACAAAACAAAAATGGTAAGGATTTTACCATTCCCTGATAGAATGTAAACTCTTCACATGCTGGGACTATTTCTATTTTGTCTCTGCATTCCTTGGCACTCTGCACAGTGTCTGACATGAAATAAGTGTTTGTTGAATAATTTGAGTGACTTTATTCAGTAGGTAATCAGTAACCATTGAAAGTTTGGGGGAGATGAGTGACATTATATATTATGTGTCCCTACAAGAATATCTTATGACTCCACTAGTTCAGGCTACCAATACAAAGTATAATTCTTCTGTGGCTTAGTCTAATGTTTTTGAGAGTTAATGTGGCATATGGTTATGTATACTTATGTGTATACATATATATAACCTTATGGCAAACTAGTGAAACTCTCTAAACTTAGGTAAGTGGGTTGTCCAGTGACGAGCTTATAGTCTATCATTGGATCTATACCATTCTACGAGCTGTGCTTTAGGAAAATTAATCTGGCAGTTTTGTGAAGGATAGATTGGTGATAAATGGGATTGGAAGCATAGAGACCAGTTAGAAATTTGTTAGAATAGATCAGGTGAAAGGTTATGAGTATCTGATCTAGGATGCAAAGCAAAGGATGGGAATAAAAGATATTATCAACCAATGATAACTAGTGCTAAAGGAAATATTAGTAATTGAGTGACTATGAAAAAAAGGCAAAATTACTAATGTTTTGAGCTTAGGGGAATAGAAAGAGTGGGTGGTGCCATTGACAGAAATAGAAGAGTTAGAAAGAAGAATTGATCATCTCTTTACACATATCTCAAGAAGCTAGCAGCTCACAAAAACTTTACCATCCTGGGATGAACACTGGGAAATAACTTATTTCCAGGCTGTCAATTTTTCAACAGCTTGTCAGTATCAGGGCAGTAATTCATAAAGCTTATGGCAATGAAAACATAAGTGCCAGGGGTCAAATTTTCAATGTTTATTAAAATTCTTGTTTCCACATGACTGGATTTCTTTTAGATCAAGCCCAATTTCTTTCATACAATTACCAGTGCAGCAATGCAAATGGGTGCTATGCTCTGAGGCTCATGAGCATGGTTATTCAGTGACTAGTTTAAAAACAATACTATTATATTAGTATTTTGCTTTACAAAGTACATGTACATCTATTATCTTTTACATGTATTTGAGTCTTATAATAGCCCTATGATCTAGGAAGGTTATGGAGTATTGATCTAATTTTTTACAAATAAGTAAACTGAGCCTAGGAATGTTAAGTAATTTCTTATATACAGTGAGCATAATATTGCACAGACAATCAGGAACAGAATCTGGATCATCTGATTATCCAGTCCAGATGGATTGAATGAGATTCAATTTTGCCTAGTCCCCCCAGCTCGAATTCCCCATTCATGTTTTGTAGGAAGCAGGCAGGCTGAATTGAGTGAGATAAAAATTCATTAGCTAAGTGGCATAAGGGAAAGCACAGGATCTTAAGGTTCACTTTTAAACATTAAGTAGCTGTATAACACAACTTCTGTTTCCATGTCTTCATCTATAAAATGGGAATAATAATAGTTCCAGCTTTCTAGGAAAGACTCAAGGAAAAATGAATGAAATACTTTGTAAACCTTAGAGTGCTATGCTAGCTATCTTCCTTGTTCCACTATGAGGATAATTGTTTTTATTAGCATCAATAATAAGAATACTATCGAGTACAAAGTGCACTTACAAATAGTTAAAACTGACATTTGTATAGCATTTAAAGTTCTTAATGCTTGTTACATATATCTGATTTAAGTATTACAAAGTCCCGATAAATAAGGTGCTACAGCTATCATTATTCCAGTTTCACAGATTAAAATTGAGGCTCAGAGAAGCTAAGTAGGCTTGACTTTGATTCCTAGGAATATTCTAGTGCAAATCACTAAAGAGATGGCTGGCAAAGAATCTAGAAAAGAGCATAGTGATTACAGAGAGCCATTATAGATAACATACTTAGCAAATTGGCAATGCATACATAGCTGGAAGGGAGATCCTGAAAGAAGAGAGCACTGGAATAAATTAGTAAGATGAAATTCAGTAGTCTTACACTAATATTACAAAAAAATCAGCTTCACAGCACAAGGTGGAAAAGGCATAATTAGAAAGCAGTTCTGAAAAAGATCTGGAGGTTTTAGTGGATGTCACCTCAATATAAGTTAGCAGTGAATATATTACCCATAAAAGTGGGTTACATATTGGCCTTTATTAAGAGAGATGTAGCTTTAAAGAGAATGAAGTGATGCTAGTCCTACTATATTCTGTCCTAGTAAGAATCATCTGAGCTATTATGCTCAATTCTGAGCACCACAGTTTAAAGGCATTGATAAGCTGAAAAACATCCAGAAGAGGACAATCAAGATGATGAAAGGTCTTTTAGCTCATGTTTTATTAGGATTGATCAAAGAAACTGACTATGTCTAGCCTGGAGAAGAGAAGACCCAGGTGGGACACAATAGAGGTTTCTGTAAGGTCTCTGTCATGTTCCTGTGTTTGGCCCCAGAGAACAAAGTCAAGAGCAATGGAAATAACTAGAGGGATAAATTTAGGAGATTTAGGAAATGTCAAGAAAAAAAAGAGTACTAACTGTTAGAGCCACCCAGAAAAAAATGGAATAGATTGCCTTATGTGGTATTTGTTTCAATCAGAAACTAGAGGACTGGTAAATATTATAGCTTTTTTTCAAGTCTGGGATGAACTACATGACCACTAACAACCCTTCCAACCCTCAAATTCTGTATTTCTATGACTAGACCATAGTATTATTAACCACAAAAGGTATGATCTGACACCAAGTGAACTGGACATTCCTCTTCCTGCACTCCAGTTTCATTTTGAAGTCATAGCCTGAATATCAAACACTTCAGACTGTCAGCCAGGGAAGTTCAATTGGTATTGATATTCATGAGGACCTTAAGTTAGAGATGGTTTAAATTGGACTTTTGAGCAATAGTCATAGTAGCCAGTTTTGACCATTTTATTTAGGGGTTTTCTTTTGGTCATCTCGTCTTGGCTTGAAATCAACACCTCATGAGGTGCCCATTACATTTGGGGTAGGGAGGTGACTCTAAAAGTTATTAATTTTTTTATTCTTACTTCACTTAATTTTGCCTCTTTGCAATTTTCTTCCAGATTCCCTTTTCATTCTCTCCCTTCTCAATATGTTCCACTTCCCATTCCTCTGGCCAAAGACTTACCACCACTCTGCCCTATACCTCAAAAGGGTTAGGTCCTGCAGAGTGACATTCTTCAGTGTTAGTAGGAAGGGACATCCATACAAACCTATAGTCAAATTAAATTATGTAACAAATATACGTCAATTAAATGGAGCATCGGATGCATCATTCTCTCACATATAGATATCTATGCTAAGTTTAAGAATCATATATATTCAAAAGCACATACCTCATAAACTTCTACCAACATGTTTATTTCTACTCAGAGAGCACCATTTAAAACAGCCATTTACAGCATAGAAATGAGAATAACCTAGAGCATCAATCCATCAATTAGCCTTCTAAAATATATATATAACTTGTTTAATAAGATACATGTTTAGAGAAGGAATATGGGGAAACATTAAGACGCTTTGTCAGGGTGTACATGTGGAGGGACAACTCATAACTTCAGTGTCTCAGGATCATTGATGTCTCCGGTGATGTCATAGGGTTGTTTGTATTGGATATGCTCCCTGCTGACCCTGACTGCTGGTGGGTGCTGCTACTGATCTTATGATTGCTAATCCATGGTCTTCTTCTGGGCATATGGCAACCATGAGGTAGTGCTCCACTGGGCCTATGGTGACCATAAGGCAATGCTCCACTCACTCCTACTCACTAAACTTCTTTCTACTCTTGCTTTCTGAGTTTTATCTCTTTAGGGCACCTTTTGACCATCTCTACTCCCATCTGTCAGGGTAAAGTGACTAGAAACTCTCTTTCTCATACAGGCTGTTTGACAGTTCTTTAATTGGAGTCAAAGGATAAGTGTCAAAATCCAAGCAGAGTATCCTCATTTTGAGGTTGAGTCTGACTGTTGAACTCCCTTTTTCCTATTAGGAGGAGCATTAAATTGTTTCCAAAAAAATATTGTTTCTTTATAAAGATGTGTGCCCTTTTTCTGGAAGTACCAAAGGGCACAATGGACTGTATTCATACTCTAACTACTGATCTATTTAAGATCAGTCTGGTTGTAATTTATCTCTGTATAATACACATGCTTCAGTAAATTTCACTGGAATGTGTGTGTGTGTGTATGTGTGTGTAATTTTTTTTTTGGAGTTCTGTTTTCACCTTTTAGGGACATAGGTAACATTTACCAAATAACTCTTCATTTGAATAGCATTAGCTATTAACTTTTGGGAAATGAGGAGAGCCTGATCAACTCTCTAAATGAGTCTTATTAGTATGGAATATGTGGTTACATCAAGAAGGAACTCCAGGAGCAGTGAAAACTGCTCTGTATCTTTCCTTGGGATATCTTTCTGCTTCCAAACCAGATTCTTCTTCTGCCTTCAGTCACAATCATTATCATTTAGACAGCATTATCTGTCATTCCTACAACCACTATAGTTCCTGGGACACTGCAGCTTTTCAGGACTTCTAGGATCTTTGGATTTTGTAATTCATGAGGTCATCACCATTCCTGGACATCTCCATCATGGAATACTCTTTTGCCTATGATAGGGAAAGAACAAACAAACCAAAAGACTACACAGAGGCACAGAGGGACACAGGACAGCCACAATCTTCTTTACCTGATCTGGAACTAGTTCACAGGCTTTATAGCCTAAAAAAAAAAGAGAAAAGAGAAAAACCCAATTTCTTGCTTTTCTTTTTTTAAGTATTTATTTATTAAAACAAATAGAAAAAGAAAAAACTGCCATGCAGATAGCAGAACATAAAAAAGGATTCAAAATATGTATACATTTCCATTTCAAGAAAGCATACATAATAGTAAAAGGGCATTATATTCAGTACTCTTCATCTTTTCTTTGCTTTTTTTGTAGGTTTTCTTTTGTTCCCCGCTGTGCATTTTTTATTTCATTATTTTTCCCCTTTCCTCCCTCACAACTTCCCCAAGCAGACTACAGTTAAGCACAGATATGTTTATGTATACATATACATACATACATATATGCACACACATGTACATTCATATAACCACATGTACATATAATATACATGTGTATATACACATTCGTACACATACATCTAATATACACAATAATACACAATATTAATGTGGCTGACATATTTTGTTGATTTATCTCTTTTGATTGAATCTTCTTCAAATTTGACTTTGTCTGAAATCATTGACTACTACCCTTACCTTTTTAAAAAATAATGATAAATTCTATTCCTGATCATTGTTATTGTTTGGGGTATAAAAAGGTGTGAAGATTAATGAAGATTAATGGGAGTGGAGTAAGGTGTATGGATTGATGGGAATGGGAGGGAAAGAGTTGGGGGAGAGGATAAGGGAGGTATCCTTGGGGGGGGAGGTTAAATAATAGCAAGGCAACTAGTGGGTGGAAGTAAAGTCTAAGTAAGCAGGGATAGGAAATAGGACATATTCACAAACAAAATAACAATTATCAGGAATAGAACTCCCCCTCTTATTTCTTTATAAATTTCAGAGGGTCTTATACCCTTCTGGATTTTCCTCTCTTTAACCCATTCCCAATGTAAGTAGGATTTCAGAATTATTAGCCCTCCTTCTCTGTGATAATTCTTGCTCTTGTACTTTATTTATATAACATAATTACTGTTTTTACCTTTTCATATACAGTTTGATTTTTTAGAATCACATCAAACTCAGCTCTACACCAGTCTTTCTTTTAAATTATACAATGTCTAAACCCAAAGACCCCAGCTTTTGGGATAAGTACTCACTATTCGGCAAAAACTGCTGGGAAAATTGGAAACTAGTGTGGAAGAAATTAAGGCTGGACCCACACCTAACACCGCACACCAAGATAAGAGCTAAATGGGTTCATGATCTAGATATAAAGAGTGATATTATAACCAAATTAGAGGAACATGGGATAGTTTACCTCTCAGACCTGTGGAGATGGGATAAATTTATGTCCAAAGAAGATCTGGAACTCTTAATTGAACACCAGATAGATAATTTTGATTATATTAAGTTAAAAAGTTTCTGTACAAACAAAACTAATGAAGACAAGATTAGGAGGGAAGCAATAAATTGGGAAATCATCTTTACATTTAAGGGTTCTGATAAAGGTCTCATCTCTAAGATATATAGAGGATTGTCTCATATTTATAAGAATTCAAGCCATTCTCCAATTGATAAATGGTCAAAGGATATGAACAGACAATTTTCAGATGATGAAATTAAAACTATTTATAATTATATGAAAAGGTGCTCCAAATCACTATTGATCTGAGAAATGCAAATTAAGACAACTCTGAGATACCACTACACACCTGTCAGATTGGCTAAAATGACAGGAAAAGATAAAGATGATTGTTGGAGGGGATGTGGGAAGACTGGGACACTGATTCATTGTTGGTGGAGCTGTGAACGGATCCAACCATTCTGGAGAGGAATTTGGAGCTATGCTCAAAAATTTATCAAACTATGCATACCCTTTGACCCAGCAGTGTTTCTATTGGGCTTATATCCCAAAGAAATCATAAAAGAAGGAAAGGGCCCCACATGTGCAAGAATGTTTGTGGCAGCTCTTTTTGTAGTGGCTAGAAACTGGAAACTGAATGGATGCCCATCAATTGGAGAGTGGCTGAATAAATTATGGTATGTGAATGTTATGGAATATTATTGTTCTGTGAGAAATGACCAGCAGAACGATTTCAGAGTGGCCTGGAGAGACTTCCATGAACTGATGCTCAGTGAAGTGAGCAGAACCAGGAGATGATTATTCACGGCAACAACAATACTATATGAGGATCAGTTCTAATGGACATGACTCTCTTCAACAATGAAATGCTTCAAACCAGTTCCAATTGTTCGGTGAAGAGAGCCATATACACCCAGAGAGAGGGATGTGAAATGTGGACCACAACATAACATTTTCATGTTCTCTATTGAGGTTTGCTTGCATTGTATTTCCTTTATCGGATTATTCTTTCTTGTAGATACAATTTCTCCTGCATAAAAAATAATGCAATAACTATACATATATTCAATTTCTTAAGTATTCTAACATAATTATCATGTAGTAGATATCCTGCCATCTAGGGGAGGGATGGGGAGTAGGGGGGAAAATTTGTAACAGAAAGCTTTGTAAGGGTTAATGTTTAGGAATTACCCATACATATGTTTTGCAATAAAAAGTATTAAATAAATAAATAAATAATACAATGTCTAATGACAAACTTAAACATATGATTTACATTTCCATGTATAAAATATAAACAGTTTGTCCTTATCGAGTTTACATGTCAAATTTTCTTTTAAGTTCAAATTTGTTTTCACAAACTTCTGAGAATATGGCAATTCATTGAATATCCATTTTTTTTCATTCAATATTATGATATTTTTGGCTGCAAACCTAGTTCCTTAGATCTGCAAATATATTGTATTCCAAGATCTTCAGTCTTTCATTTTAATAGACTGAGAGGTCTTGTGTGATTCTAATTGTGGCTCCATCATTTTAAATTATTTTTGTTTGTTTGTTTTTGATTTTTGTTGTTTGTAAATTTTTCCTTTTAATTTGGAGATTTTGAAATTTAGCAATAACATTCCTGCAGGTTTTCCTTGGAGGATCTCTTTCAGATAGTAATTGGCAATTTTTTTTCTATTTATACTTTGCCCTCTTGTTCTAATACTTCCTTCAATTTTCTTGTTAACTTTTTTCAAAAATGTTTTTGTATTGTATCCAGATTTTTTTTTGGTCATAGCTTTCAAGTAGTCCAATTATTTTTATGTTTTCTCTTCTTGATCTGTTCTCCAGATCTATTGTTTTTCTTATATTTCACATTCTTTTCTATTTTTCATCCTTTATATTTTGTTTTATTATTTCTTGGTTTTATAACTTTACTGGCTTCTCCTTGCCTAATACTAATTTTCAAATAGTCATGTTCTTCCTTAAGACTCTGGATCTCCTAATGACAAACGTTGGCAGGGATGTGGGAAAACTGGGACACTGATACATTGTTGGTGGAACTGTGAATGGATCCAACCATTCTGGAGAGCAGTTTGGAACTATGCTCAAAAAGTGATCAAACTGTGCATACCCTTTGACCTAGCAGTGTTTCTTTCTATTGGGTTTATATCCCAAAGAGATCTTAAAGGAAGGAAAGGGCCCCACATGTGCAAGAATGTTTGTGGCAGCTCTTTTTGTAGTGGCTAGAAACTGAATGGATGCCCATCAATTGGAGAATGGCTGAATAAATGATGGTATGTGAATGCTATGGAATATTATTGTTCTATAAGAAACGACCAGCAGGATGATTTCAGAGAGGTCTGGAGAGACTTGCATGAACTGAATGCTGAGCGAAGTGAGCAGAACCAGGAGATCATTATACACAGTAACAACAATACTATATGATGATCAATTCTGATGGACATGGCTCTCTTCAACAATGAAATGTTTCAAACCAGTTCCAGTTGTTCAGTGAAGAGGGCCATATACACCCAGAGAGAGGGATATGAAATGTGGACCACAACATAACATTTTAATGCTCTCTGTTGATGTTTGCTTGCATTGTGTTTCCTTTTTCTGATTTTTTTTCTTGTAGATACAATTTTTCTTGCGCAACAATGGTAAGTGTGGAAATAGTATGCATATATTCGATTTGTCAAGTATTTTAACATAATTAACATGTAGTGGATTTCCTGCTATCTAGGGGAGAGGTGGAGACTAGGGGAGAAAATTTGTAACAGAAAGCTTTGTAAGGGTCAGTGTTGAAGAATTACCCATGCATATGTTTTGCAAATAAAAAACTTTAATAAAAAAAAGACTTGATCTCCTCTTCTAGTTTATTTCTTTTCATAATCTTGTTTTTCTTGAATTGTTCTTCTTTTTGTTTTGCCTTGTTTTGCTTCAAACTCTTTCACTTGACTTCACATCTTTTTTGAATTCTATGAATTATTTTTGGGTAGGTAACTAATAATATTCTTTGGGATAGGAGAGGGGTTTTTTTGTTTGTTTTTTTGTTTTTGTTTTTGTTTTTTTAACTTCACTATCCTTCTTTGAAGATGAATCCCAGTGTTCCCAATTGTCACAATAATTTTCTATAGTTGGGTTCTTTCTTCTTTGCCAAAAAAAAAAAAAAAAAAAAATTCGTTAATGTAATCGCCTCTTGTCCTATAATAGTGGTAGAAGAGGCCTATAGTACCTCAGGTTGGGCCCTCAGTTTTCCCCTCTGGCCTGATATCCCAAACCAAGAACTCTACCTTCCTTTAAGTGCCTGAGCTAGCAGCATTCCTGCTCTGTTTCTGCACTCACCAGGAATGTGCTGGTTCCTTCTCTTCTAGGACTGACTCAGAAGCACAGCTGGGCCTGGAATTCCTTAGGAACAAAAGTTCCCTCAATCTTCCCCTACACTGACTCCCTACACTGTCTAAAAAGTAAAAGTTCCTGTGATTAGGGTCCGAGGCTACCTTTCAACCCAGCTAACTCCAGGACTGGCCATTTTTTGTTTCAGCAGAATTATCTGTAGTTATTGCACTTCACCCCAGCAAACCTCTTCCAGAATATCTTCAGTTCTTTGATTGTCCCAGGAAGACTTTTTCTGCCCCACTTTTTATTTTGTTTTAGCCCCTTTTTGTTCAATCTGAGGCACTGTCATTTTTTGTTTTTTGTTTTTTTTGTTTTTTTGCTTGTGCTGAAATCTAGAGAACTTGGAATTTTCTGACACACTCTGCCATCTTCCCAGAATTCTCTCTTACATTTCCTTTAAATACCCCATAAATCATCACTTCTTTAGGCTCTGCAGTCTTCATTCTATAATGTAAGCCCCTACATGTGTATAGCTCTCAAGATTCTGCACAATGGATTGAGACAAAGTAGAAAATATATGCACATTCAATTTATTGCTTCACATAGAAGAAAATGCCTGATTTTCCAAAGAAACTAGTGTGGGACGTGCAGACCCTCACCCAAAATGACTATTCAGAGGTCTTTCAAAGCGGAAAGCAGAAAAATATTTAATTAGAATTTCATAAAATTCGGGTCCACCAGGCCTGAGCAAGGGAAGTACTCAGAGTGAGGAGAGCAAGGAGAGCAGGCAGCCTAGGTGCACACACACATAGTTTTATCCCCTCCCAAACCTCAAAAATCATTAACCCTTCCCTTTACTCCTTTAATTGGCTGCAACAATTTCATTTCCTTTTTTGGATGATTATGACCTAATTTCCGTAGTATGTCCTTGTCTCCTTTCTCCCTGTCTTGTGACTTCTAGGAAGAGGAGACTGAGGCCTTCTAGGTCATACTCTAGCTGATAGTTAAAGAATATATGTGTGTGGGGGCAGCTAGGTGGTGCAGTGGATAGAGCACCAGCCCTGAAGTCAGGAGGACCTGAGTTCAAATCTGGTCTCAGACACTTAACGTTCCCTAGCTGTCTGACCCTGGGAAGGCAATTGGCCCCAATTTGCCCCACAAAAAAAAAAAAAAAAAAAAAAAAAGAATATATGTGTGTGTACATATATATACATATATATACATTGATTGTTCCCCTCTGTGAATTTGTCATTTTTTTTCTGTCTCACGCAATCCTTCCTCTTTTCATATTAGGTTGAAGAATTCACACTTCGTTCAAAATTAGCAAGCAATATTTGAGATGGGCCATGTGGAGGTTTTATGACTCTTTGGAATTCTAGCAGTCATTGCTCCATAGCCCAATTATTCCTGATAGTCAGAAAGGGCAGGGTGGGGGTGAGGGTTGCTATTGAGGCAGAACAATTAAAGGAAACTGAAACAGAGCAATGGAGGGAAACTGAGACATGGAACTGTGGCACAACATTGCACACTCTCTCTCCTGAATATTCAAATCATTGAATCACCTTCCCCCAGATACCTGGAAGGTTTCAGCATTACAATTGTGACTGACCCTACCAGGAGCAGATAAACCAAAATAAAACTAGAAAAAGTAGGAGGACCTATGTGAGGGCAAGTCTCTCCCTGATAGCACCAGAGCTGTTAGCAGTCTTCCATAGTCCTCCCTGTTGCAAGCCTGTCAGGTCCTCTGCAGTTCTGGAGCTCCATCTCAGCCAGGGAATCTGGTTTGAGATGGACTGTTCAATGTTGTCTGCAATAATTTGTGCACTCAGCCTCTGCTTGCAGAAGGAACAGCAGTGCCCAAAGCAGCCCTGCTAGCCCCTCTAGGAGGGACACTTCACGGCCATCAGAGACTCCAAGGGGAAAGGGTGAGGCCCAAATTGTTCCACCTGTCACTGACCAGAAGAACAGACAGGTTGGGGAACACTGCTACAGAGAGAATCCAGATTTCTGAGCAGATATTCGGAGTGTGCAACTTGGACCATCAAGGCAGACAAACCACAAACTTTCAGAGGCATAATAAACAAACTGCAATGTCCTTGGAGGATGCTGAAATACTAATTAAAGAACTGGGATTACAGGACTGGGAAGTAGATCAGAGAGACTGCCAGGAATCAGAAAATGGTCCCAGAAACTGAATCTGCCAGGGAAATTCCAACAGAATAAAGGGGTTCAAAGTTAAAGCAGAACCAGCAATCACAGTCTAGTTGGGGTTTAAATAATAAACCAAGCAGGCAGTAAAAACGAAAAATGGACTGCCGGAAGGGCTTCTGATTTAAACTGGTGGTTTGGGGGTAGAACAGAAGTGCCTAAGGCCAAGTGAAACTAGGGGCACCAGTGGTTTCCATTTTTTTCCCAAAGAAGGAATCATCCAAGGAGTAAATGTAAATTGGGTTCTAGTTGTCAAGTTCATCTCACATAACAGACTAGTATAGTAGGGGTTTTCCACTCTAGAACTAAAGATCCTCACACAATTATATATCCTGAAGGGAACGTTGTGATCAATTAGATAATGCAGATACAAACCAACCATTAACAGCCACCCAAAATCTTAACCCAACATTTTCCATCCTTAAATCTAAAACACAGCAATAGGAACCCAATCAGGATTGTGCAGTAATGCAGAGTTTAAAAGTCAGTTATCAACCACCCTCAGTTCCCCCCAAATTAATGAGATTCAAAGTCCATTTAGGAGCAGGGGCTACCTCTCTTTAAAAAGCTGCTTCATGCTGAGAAGGACAAAGTTAACTTTTTGTCCAGGGAGGGGGTTGGATGTGGTGAAAGCAGTCAGTGATTTTGATTCAGAAGCAGGTCGGTAAGACTGTAACTTGACCAAAATCTGAAACAAAAACAAATCTAACAAATAAATGTTAGAACAGTCTGAGATAGAAGGAGTGGTTTACAAGGACTGCTACAAGATGTGGAGAAGCCAGTATAGATGTGCCAGTAGCTTCCCATGCACAAATATCTAGTAACAGATAACCAATTGGAAACAGCAAGGTATGACATAATTTAATTGCATTAATGATTTCTACTGACTATTTGCTCTGATCATAGAAGGGAGGGAGGCTGCATGCCCAAAGCCAGAGATCAATGGAGAAAAATTGCCTGTCTCTATTTGGGGTACACAGCCATCTCCCCCAAAGATCCCCGATCCCGGGTGAGTCCCCAACTATGTGGGATGTGCAGACCCTCACCCAAAATGACTACTCAGAGATCTCTCAAAGTGGAAAGCAGAAAAATATTTAATTAGAATTTCATGAAATTCAGGGGGTCCAACAGCCCCGAGCAAAAGGGAAGTACTGGGGCTGAGGAGAACCCAATGCCTAGGTGCACACCCTCCCAACCCTCAAAAATCATTAACCTTCCCTTTACCACTTTGATTGGCTGCAACAATTTCATTCCCTTTTTTGGACGATTATGACCTAACTTCCATGGTATGTCCTTGTCTCCTTTCTCCCTGTTCTGTGACCTCTGGGAAGAGAAGACTGAGGCCTTCTAAGTCATATTCTAGCTGACAGTTAAAGAACATGTGTGTGTGTGTGTGTGTGTGTGTGTGTGTAGATAGATAGACAGATAGACAAATAGATAGATAGATAGATAGATAGATAGATAGATAGATAGATAGACAGATAGATAGACAGATAGATAGATTGTTCCCCTCTGTGAATTCTTCATTTTTTTCCTGTCTCACACACTAGGAGCTGTATACTGTAAGAAGTGGAGTTGAGAAGGGAATGAGAAAAGAGGAACAAAGGCACAGGAATGAGAGAGCAGATATTATGAAAGAGAAACATTAATAACTGTGCTTTCTTAGTTAATCTTGAGAGAAATTATTGTTTCTCTCATATTAATAATCTCAATTATTAACTGAGATGAAGGTTTTTCATTTCAATTTTCTCATTCAAAAATACACAGCCAATTTCTGAAGGACTGGTTGATAGATGAGATTGTCCAAATTCTCAGTTTAATGCTTTTCTATTTTGTGTGGGGTCCCACCTATCTATGAAACCTTAAAAAGAGAATCTAATCTAGGTGAATTCTGATGCATTGTCAAGAAGACTTAGGTAGAGGTAGACCCCTTTGTTTAGCTTGCCTGAGGTGGAGGTGGTCTGGGTAGAGATGAATAAGAAATAATCAAAATCATGTCTCTCAGCTCTTCCTTAGAATAGGTGCACTTCTCATTATCCTATCAATTCTCTTAATTGTTAACCAATCTGAGTTGATTCCTAACTGTTGGGAATACCTACTCTTGAACATAAGTGTTGAGGAGCCTCCATAAGCATTGAGTGGCCTTCAAAATTGTCTTTGGTCCCTGAGAATGCCACTGGCTTATTAATTATTTTCTAGCCATAATTAGTTAAAATGATTGTTAATTGCCCAGAAATTATATCTCTCAGACATTACATTCATCACACCCTTAAGACAATAAACTCTTCTTTACCACCACCTCCAGAACATTAGTCAAATGAAAGGAGAGAAGGTATTTTGCCACTAATTTTAAGTTCTAGTTTTAATTAAAAACCATATGCTGGACATTCCTTTCCCAACATAACAAGAAGTAAAGCTGTCACTTTTTAGTTATACCATGTCAAGACTTTGATTCAAGGATGGATGATTTTAAGAAAAAGTTATTAATCAATGGCTTGTTTTATTTTTTTTCTTTCTCTATATAATCAATGTTGGATTTACATAATAGACTTCTCTAATGATCATCAATAATCCCTATACTAAATATCATTGTTCCACAATGTCTTTTGATCTTCCTTAGAGAAACTAGGTTTCCTTCTACTCTGAGGCATTTTCCTACAAGAAATAAACTCATCTTGAAATCCATACCAAAAAAGAAAGAAAAACAAAATCAGTGTGAATTTATTTTCAGCTTCCTGGCATTGTTTCAAGGAGATACCTATCTTCCAGTAATTAAAAGAAGAAAGCTATTGAAATTTATAAAAGCAGAACTATTTAACAAGTCAAAAAGCATTTATTAAGCACCTATTACTTTCTAGGCATTGTGATAATTGCTGGAGATACAAAGAAAGGCAAAAAAAATAGTCCCTGCTTTCAAGAATTTAGTTTAATAAGATAAAAACATGCAACCAACTTTGAACAAGATATAGAATGGATAACTTAAAAATAACTAATAGAGAGAAGGCATTAACATTAAAGGGGATTGGGAAAGACTTCTTGAAAAAAATGAAGTTTTATTTGGGACTTGAAGACAAGCAAGGAAGCCAGAAGGTAGAGATGAGGAAGGAAAGAATTCCAGGCATGCGTGAAAATGTACAGTAAAGCAATTAATTGTCTTGTGTGAGGAATGGCAAAAAAAGCCAGTTTCAATGGATTTCAGAGTTTGTGGAAACATGGAAGTTGTAAGAAAACCAGAAAGATAGGAGGGCACCAGGTTGTAAAGGGATTTGAATACCAAACAGAAGATTATTTATATTGATTCTACAGGTAATAGGAAACCATTGAAATTTGATGAATAGGAGTATAGATGATCATTTTGACAAATGAGTGAAGGATAGAATTGAAGAAAGATTTGAGATAAAAAGACTAAACAGATTACTATAATAATCTAAATATGAGGTGATGAGAGCCTGTGCCAGAATAGTAGCAATGTCAAAAAAGAGAAAGAGATGTATAGAAAAAATGTTTTTTTAAAAAAGTAAAAATAACAGGATTTGGCAATAGATGGGATGTGGGATAGTAACACATTTCCCTTATGATTAACTTCTTCAACAATGCCATGAAAAATGATATTCATGCTCAAAGGGGTGAACTAAAGGCATATTTTTAAGTTCTAAGACAGTAATATCACAGTACTTATATTAATAATAGTCCATTCATTCAATGAATACAAACAAGGCACTCTGCTAGATGCTTTGAGAATATAGAGATATTTAAGACAGCTTTCTGGATGCTCTCTTCTATCTAGACATGGATAAAAGTAGCTAGCTAGTGCAATGGATGGAACACTGGACTTGGAGACAGCAAGACCTGAGTTAAAATCCATTCTCAGATACTTCCTAGCCGTGTAACCCTGAGCAAGATACAACCTCTGTCTTCCTCATTATCCTTCTCTGAAAAATGAGGATGATAGTAGCACCTACCTCACAGGGATATATGAGGGAAAATTTTAGATAATACTTGTAAAGGACTTTGCAAACCTTAAAGTGTTGTATGAATGTTATACTGAATTCTCAATAAAGAAGCTCGTTCTATAAATATAGGTCATCAATGATTTTGCAATTTATATTTAATATATAACAATATAATATTCAATAATACCAACATATGCTATTAGAGAATTGCCTAGAGGCAATGATAGGTTAAGTTACATGTCCAGGATCACACATCTGAGGCAAGTCATAAACCCAGATCTTCCTAACTCCAAAACTTTCTCTACACTCTTCCATATTGCCTTCCTCTTCAGAGAGATGTCAATAAAAAGAAAAGTCATGGAATAATTCAGTGCATTAAGGTAGATAATTATAGAGAAACTGAAAATGTGGTAGGAGCATTTAAGAAACTGATGAAAAAAGAGTCAAAATGGTGAAGTGCAAACAGTAACTCAAATGAACTCTCTTAACATTTCCCTCCAAACAACTTTAAAATAATGGGTCAAATTAAATTCTGGAGTGGCAGAGCCAACAAAAAGTCAGGGTGGACATTCTTCCAAGGTGGTGTAAAAAACAAAGTATCTTACCAAGAACTCCACTAACTCACTGATGAATGCAGGAAAGATTTATTTTACATTCTTGCAAAAATGGGTGCCTAAAGAAACTGGAAACTGAGTAAATGTCTATGAGTTGGAAAATGGCTGAATAAGTTATGGTATATGAATATTATGGAATTTTATTGTTCTTTAAGAAATGATCAGCAGGATGATTTCAGAGAGGCCTGCAGAGACTTACATAAACTGATACTAAGTGAAATGAGCAGAACCAGATCATTATACAAGACAAGATTCTATGGTGATTAATTCTGGTGGATGTGTCTCTCTTCAACACTGAAATTATTCAGGCCAGTTCCAAAGGTCTTGTGATGAAAAGAGCCATCTGCACCCGGGGAGAGGATTATGGGAACTAAGTGTGGATCACAACATAATATTTTCACTCTTTTTATTATTGTTTGCTTGCATTTTGTTTTTTTCTCATTTTTTTTCCTTTTTGATCAGATTTTTCTTGTGTTGCATGATATTTGTGGAAACATGTATAGAAGAATTGCACATATTTAGCATATATTGGATTGCTTGTTATCTGAGGGAGGAGGATAGAGGGAAGGGAGGGAGAAGATTTGGAACACAAGGTTTTGCTGGGATGAATGTTGAAAATTATCCATGCATATATTTTGAAAATAAAAAGATTTAATTAAAAATAAAAAAGGATGCCTAGATTAGAAGACACACTTTTGGAACCACAAAGGAAGGCAATGTTTTATTTCCTATCCAGAAGAGCAATTCTCTCACCCATTCTCCATTAATTGGATGTTACAGAAATTACATAATGTGAATCTCCACCTTTTATTACATAGTCAGTCACTGTCCTCAAGGAATTTACATTCTTAAAAGGGAAGATCACTCTGAAGAGCAAGAGGAAAAGTCCAAAGGATTCTTTTTCAAATCTCAGGCCAACCCATCTAATTACAAAAGCCAATCCCTGCTCACAAGGAGTTTACATTCTTATGGAGGCAAAGTTCAGAGGCTTCTGTTCAAATCTAAAGCATCCACCAATGATTATTCTTTGATGTCCTTGTGGGTTTCAATTTTCTAATTTGTTTTATTTTTCCAATTTAATTTTCATAGCTCTGAAAACCATATACCCATCCATTTCTCAGAGGTAGACAATTTTCCACTTTTCCATTTGTCTAGGACAACTTAGGAGGTCAGCAAGAAAGATCTGTGGCCCAGAACACAAATGTAGACCATAGTAACACCAGCAGCAGGACTTGGAGTCTGCTGTGACAGTAGCAGCAACAATTTTGGGAGCTCTCAAATCCAAAGATGATAAGGAGGTGAGAAAAGTGGTCAAAAGAAGATTACAGAGAGCCCTTTACTGCATTAGGTGCAGGAGCCTATTGCATTGCCCACATGCCCAGATCACTGTTTGAGGGTAAAGAGGTACAAATGCTACTGTACTGCAGCATTTGTGACTGCAGGGGAGCAGAGGACCTGATCACAGTACTAGGGCAGAGAGGCCCTGGTCTCAGTTACAAGCCAGAAAGGAGCACTAACACTTGTAGTTGCGGACGGTTCTTCTAAAATATTTCCATATTCATCATACTGTGCAAGAAAAATCAGATCAAAAGTGAAAAAAAAAAAACAAGAAAGAAAAAAAAAATAAACAACAACCAAACAAAAGATGAAAATACTATGCTTTCATCCATATTTAGTTTCCATAGTTCTCTCTGTGGATGCCAATGACACTTTCCATTACAAGTCTATTGGAGTTGCCTTGTTGAAAGAGCCAAGTCCATCACAATTTATCAATAATCTTGTTGCCGTGTATAATGATCTCCTGGTTCTGCTCATTTCACTCAGCATCAGTTCATGCAAGTCTCTCCAGGCCTCTCTGAAATCGTCCTGCTGGTCATTTCTTATAGAACAATAATATTCCATAACATTCATATACCATAACTTATTCAGCCATTCCCTAACTGATGTAGACATCCACTCAATTTCCATTTCCTCACCACTAGAAAAAGGGCTGCTGCAAATATTTTTATATATATATGGATCCTTTTCCCTCTTTTATAATCTCTTTGGAATATAGACCCTGCTGGATCAAAAGGTATGAACAATTTTATAGCTGCTTGGACATAGTTCCAAATTGCTCTCTAGAATGGTTGGATCATTTCACAACTCCACCAACAATGCATTAGCGTCCCAGTTTTCCCTTCTCTCCAACATTCATCATTATCTTTTCCTGTCATTTTCGCCAATCTGAGAGGTGTGAAGTTGTACCTCAGAGTTGTCTTAATTTGCATTTCTCTAATCAATAGTGATTTAGAGCATTATTTTCATATGCCTATGAATGGCTTTAATTTCATTGTCTGAAGATTGTTCATATCTTTTGACCATTTATCAGTTGGGGAATGGCTTATATTATAAATTTGAGCCAATTCTTTGTATATTTTAGAAATGAGATCTTTATCAGAAACACTGAGTATAAAATTTTTTCCACAACTTTTGCTTCTAATCTTGGCTGGATTAGTTTTGTTCACACAAACTTTTTTTAATTAAATGTAATCAAAATTATCCATTTTGCATTTTGTAATATTCCTTAGTTTTTATTTGGCCATAAATTTCTTCCTTCTCCATAGATTTGAAAGGTGGATGATCTCTTGTTCTCCTAATTTGCTTTTATCACCCTTTATGTCTAAATCATGAAATCATTTCACTTTATCTTGGTATAAAATGTTAAATGTTATAGACTCTTGAATTTACAAATTAGTACCAGAGGAAGAAGGAGAAACTCTTTTCTCTCCCCCAGGTAAGTACCTGGGCTAAAATAGAACTCTATCACTATACTGATTCCCTGATAGACTGTACAATTTCAAATTGGCTTACTATCTTATCCTTAGGTCCAGAGATATGTCTGTTCCTTATAGCCTATTACATGACATTTTCTATTTTTTTTCATCATGATATATTTTGTACAATGATCAAAACACTTCACAACTTCCAGGCTGCTTAGGGAATTGTTGGAATAAATTTGCACCATAATTGATTGGTTGGTTGATTGGTTCAATGTAACTGCTTTCTCCGATTTCACTGGGCAAGTCACTAAACTTCTCAGTGCCCCAAGTAACTATAAGTATAAAAATTGCTAGGAAAAGTGCTGATCTTTACTTGTAGAAACTCCTCACAAATGAAACCTACACAGATGAAAGCATAGGTTGAGACACCATGAAACTGAAGTTTATATAGATACTCAAAATACTTGCTCCTAATTATTTCTGCACTTAGTTCTACCTTTCTAATGTTCTAATTTCCTAAATTCTCAGCTTAAACTTCATTGACCAACCTCTATGTACTAATTTGCTTATGGACTTACAATCTAAATTTCCCCATTCATGTCTTCTGGTCTGATTTGGTTTAATACATCCTCAGGTCTAGGGTTTATCTCTAGTTTATTTGGCTAACTGTCATGATTAAGACTTGCTTTGTATTCCCAGGCTTCAGTTCAGGAGAAGGGCTAGTCATGAATCCTTATTTCAATTTCTGGCATCAGGGAGATTGTGTTTCCCTTAAAGAATAGCTAACAATGAAAGGTAATACCGGGTCCTGTCTCAGTCTCTTCTGCCAAATAAAATGAAGCTCAAGATTGAGGAAATTAACTGAATAATGCTCTACTTCCCTTTATTGTTCTCCTGCCCTTATGACCTTCCTAGTACTTAAAGTTAGCTATCTTTAAAAATGTGTCTGCTTTATTCGTTTTTATTTGTTTTAAAGGATAAACTTGAAAAATCAGTTTAATATAGGCAGCCTTAACTGCCTAATGAGATACTTTGTCCTATAGTTATCCTCCATTTTCAAGAAAGAATTTAGTTCCATTCAACAAACATTTATTTTGGGATGGAGAAGAATGAAGCCAGTCTATGCACTCCTTTATGAAGGTAGGAAGGATTCTGACTGGGCTTGAGAATAACTAGATTCTCACACAGAGTTGGAAAAAGTAAAGCTGTCTGAATAGCGATTATTCTTCTGTTAAGGGGGCAGGATTAGACCAATTAGAATGGCATGTTGAATCCCCGAACAATGTGGAATATGAAGGAAGGAAGGATACCAAGATGTGAAGAAGGTGGAATGGAACATCTGATTCCTTTCTACTACAAAAAAGGTGAGACAGAAGTATCAGTGACTTTGAAAATTCAACACCATGGTCTGGCATCATGGGAATTGCCTGCCTTGGTTGTCTAACCTAGGCTGCAATTCTACTGAGGCTAAGATTCTACTTAAGAGGAAAGCTTTGATTTATAAGAAGGTAGGAGATATCCTTTTTCATCTAACAGAATCCTGAAAGGTAGTCTGTGGTAATAATAATAAAAGGAAATGTGTGTGCAAGTATATATGTGTATACACATACATACACACATACCTATATATACATATAAGTACTTGTATATATACATATACACATATACATGTGCATGCACATATATAATATATGCATATATTTATATCTTTTACATTTACAAATTTATACACTTGATCCTCACTATAACTGTGGGAGGTAGGTACTATTATTATTTATACTTTATAGCTAAGGAAACAGGGAACAGAATCACAGATAAGGAAACTTTGCCTTGGATCACAGTGCTATTAAATTGTGTGAGCTGGATTTGGTCATAAAGCTAGTAAATGTCTGAGGCCAGATTTTAACTCAGGAAGATTAACTCCAGGATTACCTTCCATCTACTCTGTGTTGTTGCATGCCTGTGACATCTGGACAGTATACCAACACCTTGCCAGGAAACTGAATTGCTTTCATTTGAGATGTCTTAGGAAGATTCTGAAGACCACTTGGCAGGACAAGATACCAAACACCAAGGACCTCTCTTGAACTAAACAGCCAAGCATTCTAATTGTACTGCAGATAGCACAACTCTGTTGGGCTGGCCACATTGTTCAAATGACAAATGTATCCTTGCCAAAAAAATTGTTATTTTGTGGAGAACACATACAAGTCAAGGACCACAAGGTGGTCAGAAAAAAAAATGATACAAGAATACTCTGAGTGCCTCTCTTAAGAACTTTAGAATTGATTGTCTGACTTGGTAGACACTGACATAGGACCTCCCTAGCATGCCATGCCCTCACCAGAGAAGGCACTATATTCTATGAGCAAAGTAGAATTGAATTAGCCCAAAGGAAACACGAAATACACAAAATTAGAGAAGCTATCACAAATGTTCATATGGACTATTTGTGTCCAACCAGTGGCAAATCATTCTGAGTTCATATTGGTCTGATCAGCCACAGTTGGACACACTATAACTCAACTCTAACATAGTGATGTCATTTTGGTCCTCTTCAAAAATAAAGTACAAAAACCATATCTTGAACATACAGATTTATTTACAGGTAGTCTCCCTCATTAGAATGTGAGCTGTTTGATGGTAGTGTTCATGGTTTGCACTGTGTTTGACATATAATGAGGGCTTAATAATGCTTGTTAATTGACTAAATGCAAGTCCTAAATTATATGGACTATCTCCAGTGATTGCAACTTCTCCTTATTAAGACCAGGTAAAAGGTATAGGTCAAAGATGGTAGAAGTCTCTCAATAAGGAGCTCTCCATGCTATAAAAATCACAAAGATGGGGGAGAAGGAGAAAAAAAAAGGAAAAAAAAAGAAAAAGATAACTCCTATCGAATACCCTCTTCCAATCAATCCTATAGTAGGCTAGAGGAGAGAATATGAAAGTGGTATGAGGAACTCAAGACTTTCCCATTTCACCAACATGTATCATCACACCCTCCTCTGCACAAAGGAAAAAAGATAGAGCACATTGGTTCAGTGAGATCACCTATGTCTACAGTGACAATTATAAGGTTTTTTTCAATCTTTTCTGTCAGAATAATGCCTTCTTCCATAGCCATTTAATAAGGGTTTACATCTTAAGCTATTCTCTATCCTATGTCAAGAATGAACAATTTAAACCTTGTAACAAAAATCCTAGAATCACAGAATTGGAAATGACCTAAAAGGTCATCTAGTCTGACTTCTACCCAAAGTGTGAATCTCTTCTACACTGCTTTTTAAATAGTAGAAATTTTGAAAAGGAATGAACTGATTTTTTCTTCTTTCTGGACATATTTGCAGAAAAAAAGACAACATGCCTTTATACAGAGAAAAAACTGTGATAGAACCAAATTCTAACCTTAGTTTTGACCCTGGGTTTGTTATATTATTTTGGATATAACATTACCAAGCAGGTTTTTTAAATTTTCTCTAATAAGGTAATGATGGGATACAAAGCCTAATGAATACCATATCAGAGTTATAAGAAGAAAAGAAGAAAATGGGTATAAAGAATTTTTAAGAAGTAAAAAAGCAAATTGTGGCATTTTATAAACAGTAAAGCATGTTCATTTAATATGTTAAAAGTAAATAGAAAGAATTATTGTATATATCGATACAGCATATATATGTACAATATATATGTATACATAATTAAAATTGTGTATACCCTGCTATTATTACATAATAGTGCAGGGCATTTCATGTACTTTAGTGGTCTCAATTTTATCCCTCTTTCAACCCTTTGCTGTACAAGTCACCCATGAGACTTAAGATAATGCAGAAACAGGAAAACTATCACTGAGACCATTGTTTTTTTTTCTTTCTTTCCTTCTTTCTTCCTTTTTAAAAAAAATTAACCTTTTTCTCATTGAATTTCATATATTTCATGCAAAGGATTGCTGAATATGCATTGATATATCTAGTATCCACAAGTATGCTATTAGAAATGCATTACTTATCTGTATTTTTGAAATGTTGAAATAATTCAGTGTTGATCCTTTTCAAGATACATTTGCTACCTTTAACCTGAAGTGATGATAGTACTGAAGTTCCCACCAGTTTCTTACAAGTTCTTCTGATACCCCAGATGTCTAAACACAAACCAAAGGCTTCCTTCAAGAATCTTGCATGTCGCCATTAAATTGAAATAAGACTGAAACCTCAGAAGCTCTCTTCTGGTGGAGGAAGAGAAGCAACCAAATAGCAAAGCAATGGCTACTCATAAATCATTCAGAGCCAGACAAAAGAAATATAATAATGCCCTCCCCATCTTCTTGCTTGTTTCCCCTTTACCTCTTAAAGGTGGTGTACCTGCAGAAGAAAAGAGAATACTTAGGTGTAGAAATGTCTAGTTTAAAAAAAAAATTTAAGCCCCTTAAAATGTAAAGAAAGGGCTTTATACAGATTATAGGACTTTTCAGGAAAGCAATGCAGATTAGCCTTAGGAAATCAAAATGAAAAAAAAATTTTTTAAACCAATTCATCATATTTATTTAGTCCACACTTTGTGTAATAATCAAGTAAAGAGAGAATAAAATGGGTGCTCAATGAAAGATTTCAATTTAAAAATTAGACGCTTAATGTGTCCATATTTTAGCTCACAATCTGGGTTCTTGTTGTGAAGGTGCCTATATGACATTAACATGTGTTTACATATATGACTGGTTAATCCTTAGGGGAAAAATATACTAGTACAAACATGGCTTTTGAAAATAGCTGTTCTATCTGTTTTTATGAGCAGAATTCTAACATCCTTTCATTGTCTCTAGTATAAGACAGCCACTTCCACTGGCTAGTATGCTGTTTTAACATGTGGCTAATAATTCAACTGGTTCTCTCTCTCCCCCTCTCTCCCCCCCCACCTCCTTATGAATGATATTTAGAGATTTAGAATTGTCTTTGGGTACACCTATCCAAACAGTTATCTTCTTGGGTGTGGATTAAATGTAGATCTGGATGTTGAAGGAAATTTACATAAGTGCTGTTTGTGAAAGCAGAAGGCTATGCCTTATATTATCAGCAGAACATTTAAATCTTAATGACTGGCATTGTTGTCTAAAAGACGGTGTTTTTCCTGCTGAGAAACTGCATTAGATTCAAGAAACAGAGCTCATTTCCATTCACTCAGCAGTCTCTCTAGAAATGACATGCAGTGCTTGAAACTGTTTATTTCCAAATTCAGGCCTCCCCCGCATCAGTCATCAGCTTCAATTACCAGTTTTCCGGAGCCAAGCCATCAGGCAGTCTGACACCAGGGTCCAACCTAATTCCCACCTTCTCCAAAGTCAAGAGCATAATGTGCAGATGAAAAGGTGGAAAATAGCCTGGACTTCATTAGCATGCAGAGCCTGGTTGTTCATTTGCTTGCCGCGAATGAAAGTTCTGACACTCGGTGCTTTCTGCAAAATGAGAAAAGTCCTCTTCAGAGTATATGATGTCCTTACTGGCAAGGAAAGGTCATCAAAAAGGCAGACACTGACCTTGCTCCCTGTTCTTCATGACTAGTTTATTGATTCCAGGAACACCTCATTACATGCTGGATCAACATATTATTGCCATGTGCAGTGACTGAATTGTTTACAAGTGTCTTTATCACCCGCAAAAGCCTTCCAGATGATGCACGACTACACTCATTTGGATGTGACCTGCCAATTATATGTTATCCGATATGTTGCTGTATGTCTTGATCCCTGACCAGGTCTGCTGCCCTGCATCAGCACAGTCCCATTTACTACTTCTTTCTAACCACTCTTTGGGAAAGTATCCATTAGCCTGTCACTGTGTAAATTTGTTTTGGTTTTGGGTTGGTTTTTTTTTTTGTTTTTGTTTTTGTTTTTTGATTTGTTATTTTTTTCCCTTTACCTCACTACAGGAAATCTGAGTGTTATTACTTCATTGTTTGCTATGCATTAGGTTTATAATCAGTTGGGGGAAAAGAAATTCTCTTTCTCTCTTTCTCTTTTTTTTTTTTTTTTTTATGGCACTGCTGGATAACCCACACAATTTGCAATCAGTATGCATGACGAGAGAGTAATGTGGCTTGTTACAAAGCTTGCTTTGCCTACATATAGGCCCTATGAGAGACCTGTCATATTTTATTTGAGCACAACCACTGCAAGCCACTGCACAGCTACCATTTTAATCTTTCATTACAGACACTTCTATGGCTCAATAAAAGAAAGAGTGGAATAGCAACTCGATTAAAAAGTCAGTAAAGAGAGATTGGACCACAAAAGAAAAGGGGTTATCAACACAGACCGCACCACACTTGCAACCTGGACACACTCTGTTGTAGCTTCTACAACTTAATTTGCATTTCCCTTCATTGCATTACTGGACTGGAGAACAATAGTGACAAGTCAACAAATTACATATTACATTTGACTAAGTAAAAGAAGAAAATAATATAAAAACAAAGGTTGTTTTATTTGTCCCTATTTACAAGCAATAAGAGGGGGAATTGAAACTACAGCAAGGATGAATCCTTAGAAATCCGATTTCTGCAAATGTATTCTTGCAACAACTATATGTATCACTGAATTTGTTTGGTTTCTTCCTTTGCATTTGATACATTTGCTATTGATACATTCCTTTCACTTTCCAAAGAGAGCATGTGCTGCTGGTTTTCCTTCACTTCCAATTGGTACTGCCTTTCTGAAATTTGAATAAATGAAGAGAATCCAATTAAAAAGCAAATAATCATTTGGGCACTTTTAAAATACCAAAAAAGTTGCTCAGTTAAAGAGTCAATGAGATCTTTGTCCCACAGCACTGAATTTTACAGTGATATCAAATCAAAAAGAGATATTGGAATATAATGACTTAGAGTTTAGAAAATATGTTAGGAGAAGCTTGGAAGAAAAAGAAGTGGTTGAAAGAAGAATGGTATGTAGAATAAATATTAGAAGTGAAGGAATCTGCTACATGATTTAGCCATTCTTAATTTATAAATGAGGAAACTGAGGCCCAGTGAAAATAAGACTTGTCACCTAAAAAGTCAGTGACAGTTTCAAGATTTTGAACCCTGGCTACTATTCAGGGCTTTCCCCCCTTATAATCACTTTTATTTGTTTTAAGGATCATATGTAGCCATAGACTTTGAGTTGAAATTAATGTTATACATCATTTAATCCAAATTCTTCATTTTAGAGAGTTGCTACCTGAGGCCCTTCAAGGTGAAAGGATTTAGCAGAAGTCACAAAAATGGTAAATGGCAGATCTAGGATTTGAATATTGGTATTCTAATTCTAAAATCTCAGTATTTCATCATATGATAAACTAGAGTTAGGTCTATGGGAAAAGCCTTTGCAGTCTAAATCTGTATTTGGTATACCAAGTATATTTAAAAGAATTGTCTCACTTCATTGCTTTTCAAAATTGGAAATCATCTAAAATGAAAGTATTTGTCATTGTCTGCTCTTTACAAGGTTTTAAGAGTTTGTAACCAGCTTGCCAGCAGAATCTCCTCAGTCTTTGAAAAGCAACATAGAAATGTTTAGGTCTGACATTCATGCATTGTGAGTAGAGTTATGAAGTTGTCAGTTGTCCTGGAAAAAAAAAAATTAGAACTATGCTCCAAAAGTTGTTAAAATGTTACCCAGACTAGGCCTATAACTCATGGAGATCAAAGAAAAATAAAAAGTTCCTATGTGTACAAAGATATTTATAGCAGTTCTTTTTAGAGTGGCAAAGAAACTAAAGGGTACCCATCAATTAGGGCATAACTAAATAAATTCTGGTATATTAGTATAGTAAAATACTATTATGTCATTAAGAAATTATGCAAGAGCATGGACTAATACAGAGTAAAATAGGCATAGTCAAGAAAACAATATACACAGTGACTACCACAATGTAAATGGAAAGAACAACCATACATTAAAACAATCAAAAGTGGATGTTACAAAATCATATAGAATAAGCAGGGGTCAAAAAAAGGGACAAAAGAGATTCCTAACCCATCCCTTGAGGAGGTGGTATGTCTGAATGTGTTAAATATTGCACATGTTTTTGAACTTTCTCAAAGTCATTGATTGGTTATACTCATTCTTCTCCCTTTTTTAACCTTAAAAAATGCCTATATAAGATGATTGTCTGGAATGAGGTGTGTGTGGAGGGGAAGATCCTGGGGGGAATTATGATGATGTTGTTTTGTTTTGTTTTTAAAGAAACCAACAAAAACTTATATTTAAAAGGTAAAGTATTAAAGAATTCAGAGAAAACTGAAAATATTTATTTGGATTGATACAAAGTGAAGTAAGCAGAATCAAGGGGACAATTTTATACTAGACCAGTCACATTGTTAAAAGGAAGAAGGAAGAGGAAGAGGAGGAGGAGGAAGAGGAGGAGGAGGAGGAAAGAGGGAGAGGGGGGAGGGGGAAAAGGAAAAGGAAAGAGAGAAGGGGGAGGGGAAGTAGAAAGGGGAAGGAAGGAAGGAGGGAGGAGAAAGAGAAGAATTTAAAGAGAATTAAGAATTCAGCTCAATGAAATGATCGATCATGATTCCAGAGGAACAATGATGAAGCATGTTCATCAGAGGTGACAGACGAATATGCAGAATGAGACATGTATGTTTGAATGTGACACATGTGAGATTTTGTTGCTCTTGATTATGCTTATTGGTTATAAGAGTTTTGTTTCTTTTCCCTCAACCCAGGGGAAGTGGGAGGATCGATACAGAGATGAGAGAGAGAAAAAAAAATGAATGTTTGGTCATTGAAAATATTTTAATTGACTTGTAAAATAAAGACATACCTACACATAGGGAATTGACTAAATCCATTTGATTCAACAAGCACTTATTATATATCTATCATATGTAAAGTACTGGGGACAGAAAGACAAAATAAGTAGTTCCTGATTTTAAGAAGGTTACATTCTATTGGAGCCTGGGTAAGGGTGGTAGAAAGAAAATTGTATAGAGCTAAGTAAATGCAAAGTAATGGGAAGGTGGGGAGGAAGAAAAGAAATATAACAAGTAAGGTATCAGAAAAGATCTGGTGTATAAATAGCACCTAAATCAAGTTATTCTATGTCTAGACAAGATCATGCAAAAAAAAAAAATTAATGGAAAGTGGAAGAAGGTTCTATCTTTTTGTCACTAACCTGTGATTATATATCACCTTTTTCAGCTATAAATGAATATCTGTGTTGTTTATGGTACTGATCTCATTGTCATATTATAAAACTGCCAAATTTGGAAGATATCATCAATTAAAGGACTTCCAATAGTAGTGGATAATCTTTCAAATAATAATTTGAAGTAGTAGATAATCCTTCAAATGATAACAATTATCCACAATAATCCTTCAAAAGCAGTATATGTAAGCATTGTCTGAGGACTGATGAAACATCTTTTTAAAATGGGTTTATGCAAAATTTTTCCAAATCATTCTTAAGAGAAAGGGAACCAAAACAACTATAAATCTTCATTTCACAGTAAAATGTCAAAGATGACAAAAGAAATTATTAATATTGAAGAAGTTGTAAAAAGATAGGCACACTATATATACTTTTAGTAGAGCTATGGATTGGACCAACCATTCTATAAAGCAATTTGGAATTATGTTTTTTAAAAAGTTCTTAGAATATTCACATACTTTGGCCTCAAAAATCCACATCTCCGCATATATCCTTAAGGAAATCAAAGACAAAAAGAAAGGTCACATATTCACAAATATATTTATAAGAAGCTTTTTTTTAGATGCCAGCAAAAAACTGAAAACAAGGAAGGTACTCATTTATTGATCATGGCTAAACAAATTATTATCTATAAATGTAATGGAAAATTATTGTGCTACAAGATGTAAAGAATATGAAGGATTCAGAGAAGAAAGAGAAGATATGAATTGAAGTAGAATGAAAGAAGCAGAATCAGAAAAATAACACACTCAGAAGAAATTTTTAAAAAGGGGAAGAATTTGTTTAAATGCACCTCTCTCCTTTCCTTCGATGGTGTGCAATATTGTATATAGACTCAGGTGATACTGTTTTTGCTGAGCTGCTTTTTTCCCCTTTTTTAAAGTTTTTCTAGAGAGAAGGGAGGGGATCCAGAAATAAAAATAATTCAAAAATAACATATTTAAATAAAAATTAAATTTAAAAAGGAAAAGGAATTAATAAGTGCATATGGCTATGGGTAGTAATTTCTTAATGCAAAAATTGTTTATGCTCTGTCAAAAGTTTTGCTTTCAAAAATTTTGTTTCTACTATATTAAATCTAGTTATCTTCATGTTACATTACATGAGTAATCATTAATTGACTTTGAGTCATATATCTTTTGCTTATCTCTCCTGATTTTTCTTCAAAAAAGGAATAAAACCAAATGAATGTGCAGTCAGAAAGTAAGGTGATGTAATGAAATAATCCAATAATTACTAACAGAAATTTGTTAGTCATTTTGTTAGTCATTTGTTAGTCATATTTATTTATGACCAACATTTTAAAGGGCAGATAGTAGGTACAGTGGATAAAGTATTGAGTCTAGAGTCAGGAACACTCATCTTTCTTAATTCAAATCTGGCCTCAAATCCTGACTAGTGGTATGATACTAGGCAAGTCACTTTAACCCTGTTTGTCTCAGTTTCCTCATCTGTAAAATGAGCTAGAGAAGGAAATGGCAAACCACTCCAGTAGCTTTGCCAAGAAAGCCTGAAATGAGATCACAAAGAATCACAAATATCAAACGATTGAAATGACTGCAGTTCCCTAGCAAATTCTTATTTTTGAAGTAGGAAAAATATCCTTTTTTTGGTTTAATCAATAAAGGACTGAATCCTGATATAATGAAAACTGTACTAGTACATGCATATAAAAGCCAATCTGTCTATCTCTGTCTCTGTCTCTCCCTAAGTATGACTGTGCCACAAGAAATTAATAATAACTAGCACATGTGTGTGGGTGTGGGTATTGCCCTAAGTTTTGCAAAGCACTTTACATATATTTTCTCACTTTAAATATAACAACCCTGTGAGGTAAATGCTATTATATTATTTCTATTAGCTGACAGAGATTAAGTGACCTGCACAGTTACACAGCTAGTATCTGAGACCAGATTTGAACTCGTCTTCCTGACCCAATTTGCCACTCTATCTACTGTGCCACCTACCTGCCTATGAAGACTATCAATAACATAAAGAAACATATTAATCGGGGGCAGCTAGGTGGCACCGTGGATAGAGTACCAGCCCTGAAGTCAGGGGGACCTGGGTTCAAATCTGGTCTCAGATACTCAACATTCCCTAGCTGTGTGACCCTGGACGAGTCACTTAACCCCAATTGCCTCAGCAAAAAGAAAAAAAAAAAAGAAGCATATTCATCGATTCAGTGTGAAATAAGCAAAACCAGGAAAACAATATAGACAATAACTATGACATTATAAGTGAAAAGAATATCAAGAACAAAAAATTGAAATTCAATACTTTGAAATCATAATTTTCAAACACGGTCTCAAAAAAGAACTCTCTCTCTCTCTCTTTTTTTTTTGAAGAGATGAGAGACTATGTATAACATTGCAAATAAAGACAAACTGTTTTTATGTGTTGCTTAGTTTTTACTAAACTGTTTTTTCCCTCTCTTTTATTTTTTGTCTGAAGAGATAGTTCTAGGAGAGTGGCAGAAGAAGACATTGGGGAGTATAGATAATTAAAAGAAAAATCAATAAAAATGCATTTATTGCATTCCTAACCATAATACTAGGTATCTTTTCCTCCAGAACTTATCTCATGGATTTATCTTTACTGACCATATCCTCAACATAGTGGTGATTTAAGATCATAGGATTTAGAATTGGAAATGACCTTACTATGCTGATAAATATTTAACAACCAGCTTTCCAGGGGTTGTGCACAACCCCTGTTGTACACACACAAAAAAAACATTTTACAGTTTCACTTGTATTAACATTTTCCCCAATCACTTTCTTAATTCTAAACAATCAACAAAACAATAAATCAGGTCTAAATTTGTAGCCTTTGCTAATTTTTGAGATGTAAATCTGAAAATGTGACAGTCAGTTCTGGTAAATCAGTTCTAATTGGCTTCAATATAATCATGATCTTAAGAGTTCATGTAATTTCCATCACTTACAGATTTGTAAACTATGTCCTGGAGAATTAAAATAACTTGGTTAAGATCATACATATACACCAGCCCTGAAGTCAGGAGGACCTGAGTTCAAATCTGGTCTCAGACACGTAACAGCTGTGTGACCCTGGGCAAGTCACTTAACCCCAATTGCCTCAGCAAAAAAAAAAAAAAAAAAAAAAGAAGAAGAAAAAGATCATACATATAATATGTATGCAATAAATATGAACCATGTTCATTATAACACCACTAGGTGGCTTGAAAGATACATTTGTATTTATTGCACTTTACAAAACCTTTTTACAGATGTTATCTCATTTAATTCTCACCATAGCCCTTTGAGGTAGGCAATAAAAATATTGTCACATGAATTAACAGATAAGGAAGCTGAGGTTCAGAGAGCTGAACAAATTCACCCTAAGGGCTACAGTTAATAAGTTGGGAGGAATGGGGAAGGAAGCAAGGTCTTTGATTTCAAAGTGCAGTATTCTTTTTATAATAATATTGTTTTCTAGGGAAATAGAACAGATGGCCCTTGTCTTCAAAATGAATGAGAGAGGGCTATCATAGTGACAGTTACTATTTACTATCTATGTGTGACTGAGTGAAAATAAACTTTCTAGGCCTTGGTTTCCTCTTTTGTAAAATAAGGAGTGTGAACTAGAAAATCTTTAAGGAACCATTCGAATATATGATTTTATGCTTCAGATAACAAATACTACAGAAACTCCAAGGAGGCATAGTTCTTTGCACGAGGTAGGATTGAATGATAAATTAATAAATGAATGGGGCAGCTAGGTGGCGCAGTGGATATAGAGCACCAGCCCTGAAGTCAGGAGGACCTGAGTTCAAATCTGGTCTCAGACATGTAACAGCTGTGTGACCCTGGGCAAGTCACTTAACCCCAATTGCCTCAGCAAAAAAGCAAAAATAATAATAATAATAATAAATAAATGAATGGAGGCACATTATCAGCTGGAGGCTGGTGTTATCACAGGAGGCTGATCATTGTCAATTTTATAATTTTTCTCATCCCATATATCCAATCAGTTGCCTACTCTTGTCTTTTCTACCCCCATGAAATCTCTTATCTCTATCCTCTTCTCCACTCCCAGAGGAGTCACCTGAGTTCAAGCCTTCATCACCTCTGCCTAAACTATTGCAATAGTTTCTTTTATTATTATTATTATTATTAAAGCTTTATTTACAAAACATATGCATGAGTAATTTTTCATCATTGACCCTTGCAATGCTTTCTGTTACAAATTTTTTCCTCCTTCCCCCCACCCCCTCCCCTAGATGGCAGGAAGTCTAATACATGTTAATTATGTTAAAATACTTGACAAATCAAATATGTATATACATATTTATACAGTTATCTTGCTGTACAAGATAACTGTATAAATCTACAAGAAAAAAAAATCTGAGAAGGGAAACATAATGCAAGCAAACATCAATAGAGAGCATGAAAATGCTGTTGTGGTCCATCCTCAGATCCCACAGGCCTCTCCCTGGGTGTGTATGGCTTTCTTCATCACTGGATAACTGGAACTGGTTTGAATCATCTCATTTTTGAAGAGAGCCATGTCCATCAGAATTGATCCTCATATAGTCTTGTTGCCGTGTATAATGATCTCCTAGTTCTGCTGATTTCACTCAGCATCAGTTCATGAAAGTCTCTCCAGGCCTCTCTGAAATCATCCTGCTGGTCATTTTTTACAGAACAATAATTTTCCATGACATTCATATCCCATAATTTATTCAGCCATTCTCCAATTGATGGGCATCCATTCAGTTTCCAGTTTCTTGCCACTACAAAAATGGGCTGCCACAAATATTTTTATTGCAATAGTTTATTAGACTCCCTAATTCAAGTCTCTCACCACTACAATCCTCCACACACTTGTCTGAATGATTTTCCTAATGTGCAGCTCAGAATCCTGTCACTTTCCAGTAGTTCCTGCCCACTTCTAGAATCAGAGATAAATACTTCAATTTCACATTTCTAGTCCCTTACTTCTGCCATCACAAACACTATAGTATGGCCAAACTGGCTTTCTTACTGTTTCTTATGCACAGAACTCCATTTCTTATCACTGTGGGATTTCCATCTCTTTGTACTGTCACCCCATTCCACAATGTCAAACCTTTCCACAATCTGAAATCTCTACTTTCATTTAAGGCTCTCTGCTCAAATACAATCTTCTACGTGAAAGTTTCCTAAGCATTTTTCTCTTCATTTCTTTCATCATTTTTTTCTCACTCTAGCTACTAATATATTCATCTCAAAATTATCTTGTATTTTGTATATATTCTGCATATACGTGTGTACATGTTGTCTACACACACACACACACACACACACACACACATACACACCCCTACCTTAAAATGTAAACTCCTTGAGGACAGAAACAGTTGTTTGTCTTTTTATCCCCAATCCCTAGCACAGTACCTGGAGCACAGTAGGTACCTAATAAATAATAATTGAAAAATCAGCAAGGGAAAATTAGATGCTGCAGTGGATATAGCGCTGACCCTGGAGTCAGAAGCACCTAAATTCAAACCTAGCCTCAGACATTTAACACTTACTACTTGTGTGATGCTGGGCAAGTCACTTAACCCCATTGCTTCACAAAACAACAATAATAAACTTTGTTAAAACACCTTCTAAATCACTAATAATTAGAGAAATAGAAATAAAACAAACCTGAGGTTCTATCTCACACTATCAGATTAGAAAAGATAACAAAAAAGGAAAATGATCATTAGTAGAGGATCTAAGATGGGCCCACTGGAGCATTGGTAGAGCTTGGAATTGGTCTCACCATTTTGGAAAGCAACTTAGAACTATATCCAAAAAGGAAATATGCTATCCATATTCTTTGACCCATTGATACCATTATCAGGCCCATACATCAAGGAAATCAAATTTAGGGGGGAAAACAAAAACAAGGAAAGCAATTTAGGACTCAGTCCAAAAAGGAAATATGCTATTCATACTCTTTGGCCCAGTAATACCATTACCAGACCCATACATCAAGGAAATCAAGAAAGAAGAAAAAGAACCATACAAACTAAAATATTTATTATGGAGCTTTTTGTTGTCGAAAAGAAGAACAAATAGGTGTCCATAAATGGATGAACAAATTACAGTTTATGGATGTAATAAAATATTATATCATAAGAATTAATGAAAGGTAGTGGTGTTAAACTCAGAAACAGATCCCTGCTGGCCAATTATTAACTCAGAAAATTATAAATAAACATTATATTTTTATTTATTTTATTTTTAACATAGTCTCAATTGCATTTTTATCTGGCTATAAATTCTAATGAAAGGGATGGTTTCAGAGAAATCCTATATGAATTGATGCATAGGGAAATAGCAGAACCAAGAGAAAAATTTATATTTTTAAAAATGTGATAATTCTGACTCTAGAGAGCCCATGATAAAACATGGTAGTACCCAGAGGTAATAGACTCAAAACACTGAATAAGATTTACATTTTTAGCCATGGCAAATGTGTGGCTATGTTTTATTTGACAAAATTTAGTTATTCCATAATTTTAAAAAATAATTGTTGAGAAAAATGGGAGCTGAACTATGTAATAAAAGATAGCTAGGAGGAGGGTAAAGTCTAAGAATGGAGTAACCTGAATAAGAATGAAAGAAAAGTTATGTATAAACTATATTTAGTAAATACTGAGTATCATTGGCTGACTAGAACAGAAATGAAGAAAATATAGTTAGAAAGATTCGATAAGGTTAGGTAGGATCTAGAATGCTAGGTTTAGAAGTTTGGACTTTATACTGTACAAATATGAAAACTGAATTTCTAATTGAGGATTGGGAGAAATACTTTGTGAAAGTACTCTTTTTCGAAATTAATTTGGTCATAGTACAGATTGGATTGGAAGGACAGAGAGGCTAGGAGCAATTAATTATAACCATGAATTGAAGTTCTATACTTCTCTGTTTGAAATAATGAAATCAGATTTAACCAACCTATCATTCCATAAACATTTATTATCTTCTATATTCCAGGAACGGTTCTTTTTTTTTAATTAAAGCCTTTTATTTTCAAAACATATGCATGGATAATTAATTCTTCAACATTAACACTTGCAAAACCTTGTGTTCCAATCCCCCCACCCCCTTCCCTCACTCCTTCCCCTGGATGGCAAGTAGTCCAATATATGTTAAACATGGTAGAAATATATGTTAAATCCAATATATGCAAACATATTTATATAATTATCTTGCTGCACAAGAAAAATCAAATCAAACAAAAAAAAATGAGAAAGAAAATAAAATTCAATCAAACAACAACAAAAAGAGTGAAAATGCTATGTTATGAACTACACTGAGTTCCCACAGTCTTCTCTGGGTGTAGATGGCTCTCTTCATCACAAGATCATTGGAACTGGTTTGAATCACCTCATTGTTGGAGAGCCATGTCCATCAGAATTGATCATCTTCTAATCTTGTTGTTCCAGGCACTGTTCTAAGATATATTTATGGAGGTCCATCCCACTCCATTTGAACACAGAAGGCCAGGACTTCTCAATCAAATCAATCAAAAGGTGTTTATAAGGCCAAGAGTCTCTATCAATCAAATAAAGGCCTTAACTAAGTACTAACAACCTACAAGTATAAGCTGATCAAGTTGGGAGGAAGTATAGAGTGTTTTATACTCTTAGATAAAATGAGCTGGTGTTACACAGGAAGTATATTAGGACTAATTGAAGAGCATTCAGCTGGTTTAGAATCAAGCATTCCAGTGGTGAGATATTCTAGTTGGGCAATAGCTTCAGTCAAGTCCTTGAGAGGGAATAATTTTTAGTTGTGGTTCTTTGGGGGATGGGGAGGGATGAGTGAGAAGGGATAAGGAAGAGGGAAGGAAAGGAAAAAGCATGTCTCTTCCTCACCTACCCTCATCCATTTACTCAAGGAAAAACTTGCAAACTCCAAAACTTCAAAAGGTTTGATTAAATACTTATGACTTGAGTGATGTAGATGCCAGATGATGGTAGGCATCAAAAATTGGAATTTAGTCATGTGAAGAATTCACAATGTCCATTCTCTTTGCAAAAGGTAGATTTATATAGGTGATACCAGGAATGGTAAATGTGAAATTGAATGGGAGAGCATATAAAAACAAGCTCCTCAGTGAAACTCATAATTACCCAGTAGAAAGGGAATACTCCATGAGGTTGGGGCATACCCTTAGCTGGAAGGCTGGATCCTGAAAGGGACATAGCACCCTAAAAGAGTTAGTTAGCTATAAGGAGAATAAGTGGGGTTGAAAAGCATAGTAATTAGGAGAGGGACTATGGCATGAGAAGGGGGAAGAGGGAAGATGCTAGGAGACAGAAGCTCAAAGGAAGACAGCAGCTATGGGATGTTCCATTAAGTAGACTTTATAGGGAAAATTTAATCTCAGGGATATGACTTGGATTTCTGACAGGGCATGGCAAGGTGAGATCTCTCAAGACCCCTGCAGAGGATGGGCGTCAGGGGGTTGACATAATTTGGATTTCTGACTGAAGCAACTCCCCAAAGGGTGGGACTAGGGAGCTAAACTGATTTCTATCAGAGCCTTCTTCAGGAATTAATTTTTATCAATTCCTCTGCTAACCACACCTAACACTGAGGACTTTCCATTTGTTCTGATAAGAGTGTTCCCTGATGCTGACAGTAGCATCTATATCAGGAGATGAAAGACACTTTGAAGACAAACTAAATACCTTGAAGAAAAACAGCTTCAGGATTCCTTTTGTCAATTTGGAAATTATTTACAGACTGCATAATTTGAATCTAGTGATTAAAACAGAATACAACAATGCCAGAAGAATATTGGTCATTAAAATTATTAATATTCTTAAAAGGCCACAATGAGATTACATAAAGGCATACAAGACCAAATATAACAAATCTGGAAGAATATTGGTATTAAAGCAATTGGTCATTGATGATAGCTTACTTATATAGCACTTGACAATATATATATATATATTTTTTTTTCTTAAAACAATCTTGTGAGGTAGACATTGCTAGTAGTTGTGTCCTCATTTTATAGATTAAAAAACTGAGCCCAGATAGTTTTATTAAAGAAGTATAAAAACAAGCTGTAAGATTAAGTATATTAGACTGGACATCAGTAGATAGAACTCTGCCATTAGTTGGCTATGTGAACTAAACCAATATAATTTAACCTCTCTCTGTAGGCTTCCTAAGCTACAAATTGGGACTGGCTCATAGTAGGCACTTAATAAATATTTATTGATTGATTAACATTTGCCCTAGATCATCACAGGACTGTTTGTGGATAGATTATGATAACAGATATTAAAAAATGTCTTCTGAAAGCATTATAACAAGTATGGAAGCATAGGAAGGAAGAACTTCCTTTTCATACTAACCTTCTTAGAAAAGGTTGAAGACAAAAATATCCTTTCTAAGGAAAATGGATTAAGGGTGGAAATCAAGTTTTAAACAATTCGTCTAGTCTTGTAAAGATCCTTTCATTCACAGAAGATTGATAAGTGATAGGCTCTCCATAACTCTTCTTTCCTCCCCCTCTCCCTCCCAACCCTAGGAGAAGAGTCTCCTTCCTTTTATAAGGAAAAATTGTGATCCTAGCAAGGGGACCCTTTCAGTCTTTGAGGGGAGTGGTCAAAGAAGGAATGAAATATAGCAATACTAACTGGAACTATGTACCTGGCACTCTTAAGTGTCTTGTTTTGTTTGTTTTACAAATATCACCTCATTTTATCATCATAGCAACCCAGTGAGGTGGGGGGCTATTATTTTCCCCATTTTACCAGTTAAAGAACCTGAGGCAAATAAATTAAGTGATTTGCCCAGGGTGACACAGCTACTGTCTGAGAGGAAATTTGAAGTCAGATCTTCCTGATTCCGGGCTTAGCATGATCCACTGGGTCAATAAATCCTTTTAGTTAAAGATTAAATTACTATATTCTGAAATGTTAACCCCAAACTGTATTTCAAACTATCGTGACATTTTCTTTGTTCAAGATTCAAGATTCAAGACATGGAGTAGGAATTAGGAGAGAGAAATGATGCCAGTTTGGAAATTTTTATCTCTAAGGTAGAAATTATTGAGTATTAAATAAATGTTAACCTGAATAAAATTGTTTTTTGTCATATTTGCAACCTATATAAGAGTACAACATTTATATTTTTTCAACCAACTGAAGCTGTTGGTGCTATTATGATTATTATTAATGATAATCATACATCATATTTATAAAGTACTTCAAGTTTGCAAGCTTTATATCCTTTGAACTTCACCATAACCCTGTGAGATAGGCACTACATGGTATTGCTATTTCAAAATCAGACTGGATATAAGCATAAGAATAATGTCAAAATCACCTCATCCCCGTTTAACCCCATGCATTTATCTATTGAGAGCACAATTGTTCATTCTATGAAAAAGGCCTGGAAACAGGGAGTCTGTTCAGATTGGCTGGGGCATTTGGTCACACCCTCTGGGGCTAGTGTAAAACCATTTATCATGCCTGGGATTGAAAGAGAGAACATGTTCCATCTAAACTGTAGAGAAGGAATCAATCTGGAGGAGAGGAACAGAGCTCTGTGCCAGGGCCAGACCTTAACTCAGTTACTCTTTATCATTGGGTGGATAATCTCTAAAGGATCTAAAGAACTCTCAATATTCTATCTTCCCTAGCAGGCACTGGTGGAACAGTTCATGGCAGTGTTTACATCAGGAAATAAGAACAGACTGGAGATGATGAAATGGTAGATTCAATCCTCCAAGAAGTCCAGATGAAAAACTATTCTATACCAAAGCAGAAGTATCTTACAGACTCCAACAATGGAACTTGCAAAAACTTTAAATTTTCTAACACTTGGCCACATATGTTCTTCAAACTGGAGCCTGTTCTTCCCACTGATTTGTGGGATATTGAAACATAGACTTTTGGAGAAATATTTTATATCAACTTTTCTTTATCTCCCTAGTAAATAACCCTTCTTAAAAACTAATTGAGTCTGGCTAACTGACTTCAACGAATAGGGGAAAACCCATTGATGAGTACTTGTGAGCTATATAGCACTAGAAAGCATATTTCCCTATCTTTCGGAGCTAACTCTTTAGAACTGAGAGTATAGTAACCATAATATTTGTACCTAACTCATTAGTACAAATATGCATTGGGATAATTACTCCAGAGTTTACACCTATCAAGCAATTACAGAAAAAATTAGGAGATAGGAAAGAGAGAGAAAAATTTTCTCTAAAAGATGAAAGAACAGGTGACCTGGATTGGTCCAAATTTAAAGATGATCTCTTTAGACTTAGAGGCTAGTGGTATAGTTAGTGTCACCCCCACATTGGGACTCTAAATATGGCTTAGTAGGAAAGATAGTACACATCACAGATGGTCAATGAGATTGCTCTAAGGCTAAGGCTAAAAGGAATGCTAAATTAAGCATATTGATACGAGTGACCAATTGTTTTGATGCTATTCAGGAAAAGCTTTAATTTTTCATATTCACCTCTTTTAAACTAAATGAGAAGAAAAAGAAAAGACCTACAAGGAGTAAATACTAGCCATGTGACTATAGACAAGTTATTCAATCCCTGTAAATTTCAGTTTCCTCATCTGTAAAATGGGAATAACAATGCTACCAATTGTGAGGAAAAGTACTTGTGAATTATGAAACATTACAAAAATGAGAACCATCATCATCAAAGGTCCACTTCTTAATATCTGTATTCTTCCAAGACTATTAAGCTACAAGATATGGATCATTACTAGGTAATAATTCTGAAGAAGTAGAACTTAAAATCACTCAAAAGGTATAAAGAGGGCATGATTAGAGTAAAACACATTATCACAATGACTATGAAAGAGATAAGTTACAGAGATTATGGGTACTGGGAAATGATACTAAGTGTTGATTATGGTTTGCATTTGGATATTCAGTTAGAAATTTCCATCAATTATTTAGAGTTGTGGGAGTGGAATTTAGGAGAGATAAGAACTCTTCACTCCCTAGGACTATGCAGCAACATCTTCACTTAGCCATTTTCTACCTTTCTGTCATGATAACACCATTCTTCTCTTCTATCTCCTGCTCTGAGAATTGCTAATAAATCAAGTCTCCCATAGCCTCTGAAAAGGGAATGTCAATTGACTACCCTATTGCTCTAGTCAATATCTGTAAAATGGGGATAACAACATCATAAGATTGTTATGAAGATCAAATGAGATATTTGTAAAAATCTTAGCAAAGTGCCTGGTACATAGTAGGAGCTATATAAATATTATTCTCTTTCTCTTTATCCTTTTCATCTCTATGACTTTCCACACCTTTCCCTGGCCTTCATTCTTGTATATGAGTTGTTTCCTCCATTAGCTAAGAAAGTCTAACTTTTCTATTTGTAACCCTGGTACTTAGCATAGGGCTTGGACATAAAAAAACACTTAATAAATGCTTTTTATATATGCAAAGTAGGCTAAGAAGGATTAGTTAGACAGATACAAAAAGAATCAATAGAGAACAGCATGATGAGAACCCCCAGAAGAGAAAATAAACACAAGAAGGGAATGTCAAAAAGTGTGACAAATAAGAAAGGCCATTGGATTTATCAATAAAATGATCATTTGAGAATTTGGAAAAGAGTAATTTCAATCATATGGCGGAGAGGGAAACAAGAATGCCAAGAGTTGAGAAATAATTGGGATGTAAGAAAATGAAGACATAGCAGTTTTTCTAGGAATTTGGCTCTGAAAAGGAAGAGATATAGAATAGTAAAGTGAGAGTTTTTAAAGGGCAGTGGGTCAAACTCTAAAGATGATCCCACATAGATCAAGGAGGATCAATAAGACAGGAAGAAGGACACCTGTTAACAGAATAACATAACACTCATGAAAACCCAGGGAGGATAGACTATTTAGAAGAATGAAATAGTCAACAGTGTCAAATTCTGTTGAAGGTTAAGAATTTTCCGAAGGGCTGGACTAACCTTTGTACTTTCAGAACTCTTTCAGGTCAGTTGGCAACTTTTTGTTGTTGCTGCTGTTGCTGTTGTTGTTGTTGTTTTTTAACAGAGTCCCAAAGTAATTGAAATGATAGAATGCTAACAATTCAGCTAAAAAAATTTAATTACAAAATTACATGAAGGTAGAATGTTTGAGATGATCTAGTCCATACTTTTTATGTATGCTATTACTAAAACATGAGTTTTGATCTAATTCTAACTGAAAATAGATTTTTTTAAAAAGATAGAAGGAAGTTAGTACAAGTGGATGGCATGCAAACATTTGTTTAATATTTTAAAGGAATCTTATTAGCTATCAAAGGAATGTTTTCCCCACTGAATTTTGCTGTTTTAAAATCCTCTTGTCCTCAGTCAAGGTATGCCTCATATGAGGCATAAGTCTTCAAATAAATGTTTTTATTCATTAATTCAAGATAGAATGTATATAAATCTCCCTAATGTCTTTAAAGTGATCATTAATTTAAGGAAAGAAGAAATGGAAGAATGGGAGGGTGATTGCCAATAAATAGAAATACACAATACATATTTAAATGTTAGTGTTCTCCAAAGTATCTTGGAAGATTTAAATGAGTGGCTTGTATTCCTAACTTTAAGCTGTCCCGAATAGTTAATGGCCACATTTCCCTTCTCTTTCTTGTTATACTGTAATTTCCAATCCTGTTTGGCACACATAAACATGTACATTCGCATAACACACACACACAAACACAAAACTCTTGGACTAAGTTTCACTTAAGTAGCTACTATTCTGTTGAAATGTGTTAAAAACGTGTGTCTAATCACAGAGAAGCCAAACATTTATCAGGATAAGACTTCCCAACTCATCAACTTTAATGGCAACCAGACGGCATTTCTGGAGAGTGCTCATTAGTTTAAAAAAAAAAAAAAATCCTGGAAATCTCCCTATTCCATGGCTTTTACTTACCTAGTCAAAAACAGTCATATGTCCCATCTTCATTTTTAATGGTGATTTTTTTTTGCCCATATACTGCTGCCCTGAAAAATAGTCACACAACTGTAAAGAAGATAAATATAAAGCATAAACCAACTGCAGCCAAAGAGGGATAGATAGCATACATTAAAATGAGTAACATCAGAACTGCAGTTGTTTAAAATTAGAACCATTCCCAAAAGATTCAAAACCTTGCCATTTAAGGGGGAAAGGGAGAAATCTTCACATCATTCAGTTGACTAAAGGTGTCTGAATCAAAGGCTGAATTTAATAAAAGGAGGCAGAGAAAGAATCCACAGCATAAAAAGAAACTATCTGCTTTCAGGACTTTGCTAGGCCTAGTAGTATCACTGTCTATGTGGGAAGACCTAATGAAATTCAAGAAGAAAAAAAATGTTCAAAACAGATGTGAATGTGCCTGATAGAAGACTATTGTTGAGCTCTTATAACACAATGACTTATTTTCTGGAAAGGTAATTCTTCACTGAGTCCAGGAGAGCATTGTCTTCATTGTAAAATTGAATGCTTAGACATTGTCTGAAAGGTTTGCCAGTATTTAAAAGGCTGCTACCATGCTCTCATTAAAGTGCACTATAATATTACTGTTTCAAGATTACTCCGAGCTTGGGTGTAGCTTTCAATGGCCTCAAGTACTTAGTAGTATAAGAAGCAGAAAATGGAACACTAAATGATTTAGACATAGGAATCAAGCATGTATGTGTTATGTAGATAGATGAATATATATTACAACTGAATCCTTCTCTGATACTGAAAATGATTCCTTTCCCACAGAACAATTTCAATGTAAGTGAAGGTTTGATATAAACAGATTTACAATTTGTATGTTATAAGACATAGATCAAGCTTCCAGTTCTAATTCAATATCAAATAGTTTCCATCTGAGTTGTATTCAAGGAAAAGGACTTCATGTTATAAGGAAAGATTGACCTGGCTCAAAAAGAATTGCAATAGTGGACAAGAATAAGCATTAGTAGCTTTTGTTTTAAACAAAAAGGGTTTGAAAGAAGGCTATTTATTGGAAGGAGGAGAATAGCTAAACTTAAAAGATATAAATAAAAAGCACAAGGAAGATTTGGTTAGTCATTCTGATGGAAAATTCCCAAAAGTTTTCATGCTTAATATAGAAAAGTCAATCACTTTGGTTGTAGTAGATTCCTTGTGAAAACTGTCCTATAATTCTCTCTCCCTCTGGAAGAAGGATAATATGTGTATGAAGATGAATGGATTAAGATTAGAGGGAAGTTGGAATAATGAGAAGTAGGGCATAAGGGGAGGAAATGGGAAAATGTTATGTGCAGCTAAATCCTTTAAGAACAATTTACCTCTCTGGATTTAATGGTTATTAAATTAAAATTCATCCATAGGTAACTTTTACCCCACCCTCCCCAAAAAAGAAAGAGGATCAAAGTTTTCGAGTAAGAACTGGATTTGTCTCCCAACACTCCACACCTAATTCCTATAACAATATGTTTAATTTAAAATTAAAGCATTTGGGCTCTCTCAATATTGATGTTCTTCATAATGATCTAAGCCTAAGTAGGAAAAATCTTCTGAAATTGAACCCCTCTTTTAAAAAAAATTGCTACATTAATAGCTTAATTTACACACTGCTACTATCGAGTTCTAGAAAAAACTTACTAATTACATTTATAAGTTAAGAATTGAATGTTTACTGTGTGGGCAGCTAAGTTACTGCATGAACTCTGCCAGTTCCATTGTCCACAGGGGACCTTGCCAAAACGTTTTCAAAACTGAATAGTCATTGGGTTGGCAGATAATTCAGAAACTATTTGTATGAGCTGTTTATCAAATTATTAACTGCACAGATGTTGTTTGGCTGAAGAGCAGCTGAACCTTCTCTCTGCCAGCCGCGGAGACAAAGGTCTACGGGAATAATTGGAGATGTGCATGGAATATTAAATTAATTTACTGCTCTTAATTCTTATGCAAATCCTGACCTCTGATAGAGCCTATCAATTACCCGACACAGTGAAAAGGAAGGAGACAGTTTCTTTTCTAAGAACACGGAAAAGGAAATATTTGCAATAAGCAGTAGGTAGGAGCACGAAATAACTGGAATTATTTAATTGAATCTCGAAGTTGCAATGCGGTCCTTCGGGAATAAAGACGCCGGGCGACTGGGAAATTGCAGTGAGAGGATCGGGAAGGGGGAGGGAACCCGGAATATCCAGGAGTTTGCCGAAATAGCTGCACATCTGCTGGTGTGTGTGTGTGTGTGGGGGGGGAATCAGGGATCAAAGCGGCAAATAAAACATTGATTTTCAAGCAAAGGCCCAACTTAAAAGAAACAATGACAAATATTGTCTATATAATTACCCAGAGAGTCGCCATTTAACGTGAGAAGGAATCTCAGTAAGCTTTGTTTTGGGGGAGAAAATGAGTGGAAGGATATAAGAATCGAGGATTCCGTATTCTGGTCTATTTTGGGAAAATGATCATTAACTGGGATTAGCACAAGCTAATTTCGATCCTCGATCCGCAGTGTGCTGGCCAAGGGTGTCTAGTGTTGTCTGTGGAACTGCGTATAGTAGGTTGGAAATCATTGAGATTCTAGTTTTAAGATTTGGCTTGGCTTTATTTGAAGCATTAAAACGCTTCACTGAAATCTGCCTTTTAGTCATAGACAGTTTTATAAGTTTTAAACCTATTCAAAACAAATTAGTTGGGAGGAGTAGAAGATAACGCAGACTCTTTGTCCGAAGCTTAAACTGAAGACCCTCTCCGCGACCGCTATCCGACTGAGCTTCCTGAGCAATCCCGCGTGGCCCGAAAACCCGTGCAATGGCCGTGATGGCTCAAAATATCCTGAAGCCCCGTGGCAAGAGCTGATCTTCCCGGTCGGGGGCTTCCCTTGGGCCCATTTGGGGGACTTGTTCTAAACGCCTTGCTGTCTACCTACGATTTAGTGAATGTTTAAAGACTCCTGTCTTTCGCCTTTCATCATATTTCAAATGAGGATAAATAAATAGTATGCATAATGCGATCGGTCTATCCCCGACCTTTGCAAGACCTCAGCAGTGAAATGAGGTTTCCAGCTCCTTTCGTCACCTCCAATATGCACTGCCTTTCAGCTCTGCGCGGCCCAAACAAAAGCTATACAACAATATCAATTAATCATGCAGCGGGCAAACAAGGAGATTTATTCCACTACAAATAGCCTCACAGAGAGATGTTGAATGGGTGTGATTAGCATGTGAAAAGAGGAGCACAACTCCACAGTTCAACAGCTAAAGAGCAATTTGATGGGGCTGGGATGGGGAAATTACTTGATTAGCGTCTGTTGGAAGAGATCACGATTACTGCGCCTCGGCTGTGAATCCTGCCTCTGAAACAAAACACTTTGCTGCTGCCGGAAGGGAGCGAGCGGAATAGAGCATGAAGGGAGGTGGGGTGGAGGGAGTAGGAGTAGGAGGGAAAGGAGGAAATGAAAGAGAGGGAAGGAGGAAGTGGAAAGGAAAGAAGGAACAGGAGGAGAAGGGAGAAGAAAGAAGAGAAGGATGTTCGGGCAAATTATTTAACTCCTCTGTACTTAAATTTCTTCACCTGTAAAATTAGAGGTTGAGTTAGATAAACTCTGGGGTTCCTTTCTGTCCTTAACTCTGTGGTCGTATGATGATCCCACGAAAAGAAGGACAAGATCATCAAGCCAGAATAAAGAATGAGTGTGTATTAAGGGGGGGGGGGGAAGAAAGAAACAAAAAGGGACCATCCCATCCACAACAGAAACTTAAAAATCTAGGCCTGCAAAAGAGAATGGAGAATATTTAAACTACCTGTATTTCCTGCCCGGTTCTTCAAAAAAGTAGAAATAAATATACCCTGATCTAGAATGCAGAAGAAATCAAGGGGGGGGGGAAACTACCTTGCTTCCTGAATACTGTTTTAGGACAAAAAGTGAAAGTGAAGGAAAGGGACCTCTAAAAATCCTCCCCCTTGGAATTGTGAAGAGATTTAGGTACTGTAGAATGAGAATCCAGAGGTTTGGTTTGAAATCCTGAGTCTGCCCCTTTTCTCTCCCTGTAAAGTTGGGCAAATCTCTGAGTCAATTTCCTTTTCTGTAAATTAGGGGATGGAACTAGATAATAACCTCTAAGATCCTCTTGTACAACACCTATCAATGATGTATTTCCAAGGCCTTCTAAATCATGACAAAATGTCTTCATAAATATATAAAAATTATCTTCACTTTTTTTTCCCTGGGGGGGGGGGAAACTTACCTTCTGGACCCAAGTCTAGTAGAGAGGGGGAAGGAGAAAAGTTTCAGTATAGCATTACATTCTCTCATCTTTTGGTATTAAGGAAACTAGTATAGGTGGTTGCAATCACTTTGCTACAATCACTTTGTCATCCAGGCAAAGACTCTTTGTGGAAAAGCTGTTCTGAGTATTTGGGAGCTCATTATAAGTCCAAATAATCAAGGTTTCCCTCTCAAATCTCCTTGCCATTTTTTTTAACCTGGACAAGAAAATACTTCATGCAATCAGCTTTTATTAGTTTCATTCAACAGAATTTTGATTTCAGTGATGAGGGGGGCTTGAAAGCTACTTATTTAGCTTATTTAGGATTCCTACTGACAAAAACAGAGAACTTCACTTTCAATTAGAAAACAAGTTTGAATAACTTTATGCAAACTACTTAATCTGGTTGAATCTCATTTATTTAGTGGTCTGGCCTGTCTTGTAGTTTTTTTTTTTTTTTTTTTTTGTTTTTTTTTTTTTGCTGAGGATCAAGTAAACTGATGTGTGTGAGAGCTTTTGTCAACTAGAAAGTTAAATACAAATGCAACTTGGGGTGCAGACTGACATAATAGATACAGAGCTTGGAATCATGAAAACTGGATACAAATAATGCCTTAGACACAGCTATGTGACCTTAATGAAATCACTTAAACTCTTCCAGCCTTAGTTTTTTTATCTGTAAAATGAAGGTGGTAATAGGAACTACTTTGTAATTTTGTTGTGAAGATCAAATATGATGATATGTGTGTGTAATACTTTGAAAACTTTGAAGTATGACAGGCATATTAATTATTTTTATTATTTATGTGACCCGAGAGTCAGTTCTAAGAAGTCTTTAGGAATGAGATTATTCTTTAGTTCCCAAAACTGTGTGTATTGTGGCTTGATATATTCTGACTCTCAGACTCAAGTATAATGATAATAGGTGAAGCCAGGATGGTACAAGAGGCAGGAGTAAGGGCATTATCATAGCTCTGGGCAGGGGAAGCTTGTTTTAAGCATGGTAGATCCTTGCCCTCCTCCCCTGGATTGTAGAGTTTATAGATTTCTGAGGTACTTGCCAAGATGATCTGCTTTCTCCCTATGCTTTTGTTTACTTAGGAAAAGTAAACCTCAGTAGGTTGACTCTTATTCAGAAGAAGAGTGTCCTGGCCTGAATCCAAGGGTTGGGAAGTCCTGGATGAAGAGTGAAAGTCTGGAGTTAAACATAATCTTGGTAACAGATTCTCTTTTAGGGCAGCCTGTGGTTCTCCATGTTTTCCTATGAATCCTACTTTTATTTATCTGAAAGAGGATTTAAATTGATTAAACATATGTGTAAAAGTGCTCTTTTCAGATGTTCTCTAAGTCATAGCTGAAGGGAGAGGAAGAGGGCAGATAAATCCCATATTACTGGACCTAAACATTCCCACCTATGACTGTGAATAGACCTCCATAGAATCAAACTTATCCATCATTTCTGATTCTCATTCTACTGATGCCTCAATATCCTTTCCCTTCATCTAATAAAGGAAAATTAGACTGAATTTTGATTAACCCAAGCACTCCCATATCAGAATATTTAGAAAACCATCCTCCTCATTCCCTTGCTCTTTTATCAGGTGAAGATATTTTCCCCCAATTACTCAGATTCCCGTTGGGAATTCTGTCTCCTCAAGAGAAACCACCCTTTCTTCACCCCATCCCTAATCTGTGTATCCCACCTAATGCTTGTCCCATGCCTCATTTCGGAAGGACTGGGAGGTTGTAGGGGCTAAATACTCCATTTCCTTTATTAAAAAAAAAAAGTCTAATTAGCAATGCCTAGAAAGACATGCTGAATATATATGCTGAAGTCTTCGATGACCAGATTAGCAGAGGTTCATAGTCTTAAAGGAGCACTACACCTTAGCACAAATGAACCAGGAAAGCAAGGGGTAAAATCTTGCTTTAAAAAAGGAGGAAAATCGAGAGCATCGAGCTTTGCAGTTCAAGTACCAATTAACAAATTCAGCTCTTTGCTGAGACTGCTTATCAGTTTCTAAAATGCCATTGACTGCAGATTGTGGTGGAAACTTGGTCTCTTCTCTCTTTTACCCTTCCTCTCCCTCTCTACCTCTCTCACTTTCTGTGGACTCTGCACTTGGTCTGGAAGGAGCTATCAGGAGAGAAAGGCTAGTTTTCTTCTTCCACTACTTCTTCCCCTTCTTTTTTCCGGGACCACGGACCCCCGCAATCTTTTCAGGGGGGGCTAGCAGACTCAGCTCAAGGATGAACAAATCTGATCGGATTGTACTCTAGAGAGAGGGAGAGCAAAGAGCCCAGAGCATGGAGGCAGGACGCTGGAAAGTCGTTCGGAACGTGTATTGGTGCACAGCCTAGGAGTGATCTGTATGCCTGCAGTATGTTGCGGTGCGTCTTTCCTATCTCAAGACTTGAAAACAAGCGTCGAAACCCAGGGGCCCTAGTTCCTGAGTTTTTAAAAACCAAAAACAAGCCCTCTGCATCGCTATAGACGCCTCCGAGGAGTAGCCTATCTACCGAAGACAATCAGTGCTTTCTCCACCTATCAATTTTTCTCCACTCTAAACGCAAATGTTATATTTTTAAAGTTGGGAGCTTTGGCCTGCGGATCTTTCTTTTTGTGGATGCCGAGGCTGTAAATTTTAGTTCAAAAGCAGAGTGTTTAAACCACCTCAGATTTAGGAGAGAGGAGGTGCTGAAAGTGGAAAAAAGAGGATGGTGATGGAGAGAGAGTTGGTTGCCTTTGATAATTTCCTTGCTAGAGGCCTATAACAGTGAGCCACATTTGTTCTCCCAATAAAGAACGCATAGGGTTGCTTTTTGTCTTTTTTTTTTTTTTTACAAAGTTATACCCGGCTCACATAATATTTCTCTGAAAAGCAAAAGAGGAGCGCTGCAATTTATTCCAATGGGTGGTTTTTAAGAAGCTGGCAATTTGAAACGGCTGGGTGTTATTTAGTGCAATATGAAATCAAATGATCCTATTTCTCAAATAACAGTGTCTGTGAGTAGAAGTGAATACTCTGAAAGGGTAATTGTCTCCTGATGATATTTCCATTATACCCAATCTTGGCCTAAATGGTATTCAGCGCTAGACTGAAAGCGAAGGGTGAAATCAATACACACACACACACACAGACACACACACACACACACACACTAAAAAAAGGGGGGGGGGAGGATGCAAGAGAAAAAGAAAGGAGAAGAAAAAAAAAACTTGTTTCTTAGCAAGTGAAAAGAACTTTATATTCCATGCAGCTGCCTCAAAATTGTCATCTTACAGGTTTCTAAAATGATCAAACTACCAGAATCACTTTGCTGTCCAAGAACTCTTATTTTATCACAACTTTAGGCAGGCTTTCTAAATTAGAAGTTGCCATAATTCTCAAAGTAAATCTAATATCCTTTTGTCCGTTCCATCCTTTTAGGCTTCAATATGACTATAATTGGATCAGCACAACCTAAAACAGCACCCCTAGTTTAATATTGAGGAAATGAGACTCTGCTTTGAAACAGCGCATTTCAGTTTATGACTTTCCCAGCCCAATTTCCTGAAGACAACATTCGTTTCCGTGGCCGTGAGACCTATATCCTAGTGCTAGTGTGCATTATACAACATGTTGTACCTCTTTATTGATCATAGTTTATCCTGTACTTTGATATATATAGTCTTCTCTTGGCCAAATCACTCTCATCGGTGGAGAACAGGTGCAGGGAAGTATCTTGTGTTTGTATAAAGAACACACATTTAGTGGATATAATGGCAAGTTGGAGAGAGATTAGAGGGTCAGTACAATAGGAAGGTTTCAGCTATCTGCTAATGTACCAGTCCTGTGAGTCGCCAGGATAAATCTTACACATATTTTTTTCCTATTACATTATTCCTGTTTTTACAGAAGGAAACCGAAGTTAGTAGTCCATCCTTGTTAATTAGTTCTTTATTAACGCTCCCTCAAGGAGAGAGAATTTCTTATTTAAAAAAAAATCTGGAGAAAATCATTGGGAAATACAACGGACATTGGTTATGAAATGAGGAGCTGTCCACTATTTCAGCAACATATTTGTGTATGTGTTGACGGGAGAAAGAGAGGAAGAGAGAGGGGGAGAGAGAGAGAGAGAGAGAGAGAGAGAGAGAGAGAGAGAGAGAGAGAGAGAAGGAGAAGAAGAAGAAGAAGAAGGAGGAGGAGGAGGAGGAGGAGGAGGAGGAGGAGGAGGAGAGAGGGAAAAGGAGGAGGAAGGAGGGAAGGGGTGGCTTCCCCTTGATTCCTTCAACATCAACCTTGAAACTTTGCAACCTTGGACCACTCAAAAAAAACAGAAGTATCTCTCCCGGGTCATTACAGGTGTTTTCTCCAGCTAGTATTTGGTTGAGACATACATTTTATAGTTTAGTGAGTCCCATTTCTGTTAGCCATTTTAGTTATCTGTTTTGTAACTTGAGCCTCCTAGAAGACCTCTGCCTATCGATCTTTTCCCTATTTGATGCTGTATTATTTCTTTATGTTCCTGAGGGGTTTTCTGCTGCCTAACTAAAAAAAAAACTATGTGTCCGTGTGCATTTCCTCCCTGCTATCTTTGTTTACCAGACTGCTGCTCACAGATGATTTACATTTTTCTCTCCTGACTTTATTTTTCAATCTCTGGAAACAGCTCATAAAGAAGTGTTAATTCCTTCAAATTCAACGATCCTGTTCCACATATGCATTTAACTAACGAGGGAACAAAAGCATCTTACACACACACTTTTTCCCCCCATCATAGGTAAAATCTCTCAACCTTGGGAATGTCATTTTGCTATTTTAGGCACTGGGATGACTATTAGAGTATCTACAGGTACAAATGACTGGAGAAGGGTCACCTCTTAAAGGAAAGTAGAATGCTGGAGAGTTGCTCTTGAACTGACCCTCCCGAAAAATCAACCAATGGAGAATTTCCCATCTGGTCATTTGGGACATCATTAAAGACAACTCCTTCCGCGAACTTAGTTTGTCTTTTATTGCTAATCCTCTTCTCTCCTCATTTGAAAAGCAGCAGAGATTAAGTTTAATGGATATATTATTGGGACACACCTGCCTCTTTCTGGGACTTTCTCTTTCCCTCATAGATGTTAATTTTTTTTAATGTAATCATTTAAATAGGAGAATGAGCCTCCCTCGGTCTCACTCTATTATATGTTATCTCACTACATCCCTCCTCCGGTTTCTCTACTGAACTGGGAAAATAACCAGAAAGAAATCCAGGGAGCTCACTAGAAAAGCAGCCGCTACAACATAGACACAGTGCTTTTAATATAAGGAAAAGGAGGGACCTACCTTCATCCGCGCCTAACTGAATAAATCACGGTGGGGCACACAGTAGGATTGGGACTTAGAGGCGGTTGGAGAGCAGTGAATGAAGTTTACTAAGAGAAGAGGGGGTTGGCAGCCTTCTAAAGAGCGGGTTCTCAGTCAGACTCCTTTAGGGAAAGAGGTGGGCATACGCCAGGGCTTTTTATTCAACCCCTTTACTAGGGGGGAAAAAAACCAAGAGCAAAATAAAGGATTAATCTTTCACTTAAAAAAAAAAGCAGCATTATAAGATAAATGGAATGCTACTATTTTAGCCAGATTCCCTCAACTACTCCTCCTCCCCCCCTTTTCCCCAATCTAAGACCGAAAACCTTAAGTAGCAAAGCTCAGTAAAAACACTACGGATAGGCTTTGTTACTTCGAACAGGCTAATTTCCCTAAAGGAGTTTTAAGGTGGTTTATTGGTTAGCGGTTTTCATTGAAACCTGTCTCTGCACTGCATGTTCCCAAAAACCACAGTTAAGGTTTCTGATGTGGGAAGTTTCTTCGGTGAATGAGAGGAGGCAAGGGTAGCGGCTTGAGGAAGGGAAAAAAAAGAAAGAAAGAAAAGAAAAAAAAAAGAGATCTATTTTGTAACGAGAAGAACAACTATAAGCTGACTGCGAGACGGCTTCCCTTCCCAAACGTTCTGCTCCAACCTATTGCATTTTAGAGAGAATCCTTCTAAGAAAAAGGAGAAAGGCGATACATTTATCTCGGAAAATTCTTAAATTCTCATTTCCCTCGGGGGACTAGAGGTATATTGCAGCAATTCTAGGTTTTTGTTTTGTTTTTAAAGCTACTTAAGGATTTGCCGATTTCTAAGGACTAGAGTCATTTTGGACCGTAACCTAAAAGGGTAGTTTTACCGCTAGGATTGAGAGCTGCTTCCTTCAACCTTTACTTGCTTTAGCATTTGAAGAACAAGGGAGTAAGCCAGTAAAGGCCCAGTTCATTTGAGTCTTCCTCCCCACAACCTATCCGTCCGCTCCTTCGATCCCATTCAGCTTCCCCTAGAGAAGATCCCGTTTCTTAAAAGCTTCCCTTTAGAACTGGATTAAATTTGGTCAGGAATGAAGAGCCTGCAGTTCTAATCTGTGGCTAACCAGGTTGTCCTCCCTAGACGTGTATTTTCCTTCTTCACCTATCTCCACCCCTGTCAGAGCCAACTCTTTCTTTCCCCCTCCCGACTCCCTACCGTAATCACACACCTTTTCTTCTCCTTCCCTTCACTTCCCGTCCGGCCGCTCACTCTAGGAGCCCCCACCCCCGCTCCGCCCTCCACGTTTCTCCTAAGTGACCTTCAGGAAACCACGAACCTTCTCACCAGCGTCACGCCCGGGGACACCAACCCCAAGGAGGCATTGTGTAGAGTCTGCCGCTTTCCTGGCTTCCCCAGGCGTTGAGTAGTCCTCTAGCAATGTCCGCAGCTTGGAAGAAATTCTTACCACCCCCACCCCCACCCCCACCCACTTCTAATTGAATCACACGCGATATTAAAATATCAAACATTTAATTAATAATCGCACGATTTATTGTAAATATATAAACTGTCAGGTTCTTAGATCCAACTACACCTCCACCCTCAGCCTATTGGAATTGTTATATGGATCCCCTGGGGTGTACATTATCACCCCCCCAAGATATACACCCATTTCCCTACAATTTAAATGTCTGCTTTCTTCTTATCACCCTAAAATGTTTAGGAAGTCTATTTTTGATTGGGCTCTTTATTTTGGTCGAGGGTCTGCCAAATGCATTACTGTCCTCTGTTTAATATCGAATGTATATCTAGATTATTAAGAAATTCAGTCAGAATACCAATCAAAGGATTTTAATTTGCAATTTTTCGGCAGAGTGAATTCGACCTGAATTTTTGTTCGTCTTCATTACACATCGTTTATGTTGTTATGTTATGTGTTTGAAATACAGATTGACTAAAATAATTGAAGCTGTTTCAAAGGATTACATTAGAATATAAAGAGGCATTTTATATACTAAATACTGAATAGGAGGAAAATAAATTCTCAAATCCTTAATTTGCATTTTTCACTCTCTTAAAAAAAATACATAGGTTCAGTATACAATTTCAAAGCCATCCATAGGCTATTACTAGTATTACCTTCTGGGTTTTTTCCACCACAATTCTTTTAGGTTGATTTTTTTAAAGCTAATAAGCCAATTAGGAAGCACCTTTTATATACTGTTAGGTGTCACATAGTAGAAGTTATAATTGCTTCTATTGAAATATCTTATTGGCTCAGAAGATGATAATTAATAAGCACCATTCTAGATCTTACAGAACAATAAAGGAGGATCCCTCCTACATTTCCCTGAAAGGAAGCTGTCTGCACATACAATATGGTTTTGGGTCTAATTCAATTGAATTTAATCAAACAGCTATTTTAAAAGCAACCAATTTGCAATCAGTTGTTTGACTAAATCAAATTAGTGGTTTTCAAAATAACATTTTAATATACCTTTTTGTAAACTATATGTATAGGTCCAACGTGAATCTGAAAATAGTACAATACAGCAAAGGATTTATAAAAATTGACTTACTAAGCCAATTCTTCTTTCTGGTTAGGTGTGGGAGAAAAGATTCCTAATATTTTCATAGGGAATAATTATTTGCATTGTCTCTCTTTCAAAAGTGTACTTTATAAAAAAAAGAAAACTGGGAGTGTCTCACCATGAACACATGACTATAAATGTATTTGAATATACAATTATGTATAAAATAATTGTTTAAAAGATAAAATATTTTATATTGAAAATTGAAAATTCAGTAAAATTTAAAATTCTCAAAAATATCTATGATAAATATATTGTGTTCACATTTTTATTTTATGATAAATATTTGTCTGTTTCCCATAATGCTCATCAACCCAGACTGAAGGCAGCAAGTTTAAAATCACTAATCATAAACTCTACTGCCATAGAAATAAGCAGTAAATAATGAGTCTGGTTTTCATTGCAAATACCCTATCACCAGGAAGAAAAAGAGAAAGAGAGAGGGATTAAGAGAGAAAGAGAGACAGACAGACAGACAGAGAGAGAGAGAGAGAAAGAGAGAGAGAGAGAGAGAGAGAGAATGAGAGAGATGCCACTTGAAATCATGTATAATAATTAACAATCAAAGTGATAGTTTGCCATTATCTCATATTGTTTACATCTTTGGTCAAGCGTCTTCCATTAACTTTAAGTTGAAATTAAATAAAGTGCAATCCTGAAAATTGTCTGGTAAAATGAGTTTGTTTGAGAAATTAGAGCAAAATCTAGATTTTCCCTTCATTTAATTTAATTTGTCTAAAGGAGCTTATGAGAGTTAAAATCTGTAACAATTATGTATTCATTGGGAGAAGTCATTAAAACTTGTAACTTGAATTCCTTTCACTCATATAGCACTTTTATACTTATAAAAATGCTTTCATAAATTATCTCATTTGGTATCCTGAAGGCTCCTATGAGGTAACTAGTTCAGATGGTATATCCATTTACAAAGGAGGAAATTATGATGTATAGATTACTTGACTTATTCATGTTCATACAGTCAAAACAAGAATTCAAGTCTTTGCCTCCTAGTCCTGTTATTTCTCATCTACTCCACAATTTAAAATATGCATTTAAAAACTTAGAAACTATTTTGAGGTTTATAATGGTAGAGAAGAACTGGCAACAAATCTGATACCCATGAATTAATGAATTATTGGAGAAAATGTGATGCATAAATATAATGAAATATTATTGTGTTTGTTAACAGTGAATTTGAAGAAAACAAGGAAACATTGGAAGACTTCTATGGATTGATACAAAGTAAAGGAGAACCAGGAAAAATAGGATATACAATTACTAAATATAAATGAAAAGAACAACAATAGTAAAATTAATACTGAATGTTTTTTAATTATAATGAGCAAGCTTGATTATTAATAAGAAATATGAGAGTAGGAAATGTAAAAATGACAACCTCCTACTTTGCAGAGGCAGGGTACAATAGATGTGGAATGGAAAGGAAATAAATATTAAGTGCCTGCTATGTGCCATCTTTCATGGTTCAAATTATTCTTCTATGAAACAACTCTCTTGATCATTCTAGATAGAAATAACACCTCTCACATCCCAAGTCTTAAACTTTCTACTGTTTATACTATTCATCTAATAAATTATAACTTGTATATATAGTTATTCGTGTACATGTCATCTCCCCAACTTGACTATAAGTTACAGGATGGTAGTAATGTGTATGTGCAAATGCATGCATACATATGAGTTAGTGTGGCATTTAGTGTGGCATAAGTTGCTAGAGAGTTGGCCTTAGAACCAGGAAGACTTAGGTTCAAATTTCACCTCTGAACATACTAAGCTTATGATATAAATTAGGCAAGTCATTTGACCACTTGGTACCTCCAAGTTTGGAAGGAAACTTACTAAGAGCCATAGATAAGGCAGATTTGCATTCCAGACATTTGGAATTCATTTCACCAGGGCAAAAGCAGGAAGGATTGTGGGTGAGGAACAGCAATAAAACTAATCTGGTTAGTGAACTGGGGAATTATATTTATATGTATATCAGTGGAAAGATAGGTTGTGAGGAATTTTAAAAGTTAAAAAGACCACTCCTAAGCATATACCAAGGGATATTTTGGAGCTGCCTCATGCCAGTTCAGGAGAGTTGATCATTAAATTTTCAATGTGAGGAGTTATATCTTGGATATTGGCAAATGCTACAAATTAGGGCTTAATTTATTGTTTATTGCCATGTGTTAATAATGCAGATTATATTTTAAAATGTATCATGCATACTTTTTTGGGAAACTAGTTGATAAACAATTACCAATAAAGTTCTGCATTTTGATCTAAAAAGATCAAACACAAAGGAAAAGGATTCATATGTACAAAAGTTTTGTCAGCAAGCCCTTTTTGCTGTAGGAAAGAACTAGAAACAAGTGGGGCATCCATCTGTTCTGGATGAACTTAGCATCAATATTTTATTAGTTCAGTTTAGATACTGGGATAAAAAGAGGCACTTGCAAATCATCGAACAGTTAATGAAAGGAAGTTTATTTTGTCCTGTCACAGAAAGGATATACAAAAAGGACACAGTTGTACTTAGCTTCCCTCGATGATCTAACACCATCTCATCCCCCCAATCCCTACCTCATCTCCATTTGGAAATGAGTCTGGTCTGCAAGGCTGGTTATGATTGACTATTGTAGTCTTCATTAATCCACCAAATCAAAGTGACTCTGACTGCATATTGATGGGATTTTTTGGCCTGTAGGTAACCAAAAAATTACTTTAAGCAAAGGAGGGGCTAGTCAAATCCCAGGTGCAGTTATGTTTCTTTTTAGGGAATATTAATTTTTGTTGTGGAGAAATGAGAAACACTGGTCCTATCACACTATCAACTGGGGAATAGATAAAAAATTATATTATATTATATAATGAAATAATACTGCACCATAAGAAATCATAAAAAGGCATTGATGGAACCAGAGAGATCTAGGAAGACTTGTATGAACAGCTGCAGAGTGAATTGAGCAAAACCAGAAGAACAATTTATTTTTTTTTTAATTTTTATTTTATTTGCATAACATATGTGTGGGTAATCAGAAGAACAATTTATGCAAAAACTAAAATTATATATAACTTTGGTCAATACAATGTCCAATTACAGTTTCAATAGATTGATGATAAAACATGCTTCTTACTTCTTGACAGAGAAATGATAGACTAGATACAGAATCATACATATATTTTCAGATATGACCTTTAAATGTGTGAATTTGTTAGATTATATTTATTTGTTACAAGGGAGGGCTCATATTTTGCACTGGGATGGTCAAGACATGGAAAGTTTCCTGTTCTAGAGCTTATGTTGTCTCTTCAAGTTGAACTTAACTCTGTTATCTCACTTTGATCCTGGTCTGCTTCTATTCTTTCCAACTCCTCACTTTATCCACCTCTCCTATTTTAATGCACTGGATTGCTTTTTTCCAATGTAACACATATGCCTCTTAACCCCAGCCAAAGCAGCTGTCCTGTCCTATTACTTTTCAATTCTTGTTTCTCAGGAGAAGGTCTTGACAAAGGTAGTAAATATTTATGGAATATAATGAAGCTAATCAGGAGCATGATGGTAAATATTTAACAACCAGCTGTCCCTCAAAAAAAAAATGTACACAGAACATACTTTAAAAGTCAATCTAGGGCAGCTAGGTGGCGCAGTGGATAGAGCACCAGCCCTGAAGTCAGGAGCACCTGAGTTCAAATCTGGTCTCAGACACTTAACATTCCCTAGCTGTGTGACCCTGGGCAAGTCACTAAATCTCAATTGCCTCAGCAAAAAGCAAAAAAAAAAAAAAAAAAATTCAATCAAGTCAATCTACATTATTAACTGATATGTGACAGCTTCAACACACCAATGAAGTTAACTTACCCTTACAGAAATTAAATTGCCAATCCTCATAATTAGAATAATTTTTAATTAGCTGAGTTAAGTGGACTATTTCAACATGTATCTCTTTTGGGAAATATCAATCATGGCAATATGGCAGCTTTAAAACATGAATTCAAATACAGTGGAATCAAATAATCATGAAATCTCAGCATTGGAAAAGATCTTGGGTATGCTCTCTTCTAACCTAGAACTGAACAAGAATCTTCTGAATAATATCCCCCCAACAAGTGATCATCAAGTCTTTGCTTAAAGACGTCCAGTGGCAGGGAACTAGTTACCTCAGAGGTCATTCCAGTAATTTAGTAGCTTTTAAGATGTCTTTGGCACTTAGCACAGTGCTTGACACATAATAGATAATTAACAAATGTTTATTGGCTGAGTGTTCAAAATTTACAGAATTAAATCCATTTGTTTTAACTCACTAATTCATTGAATCAACAAATATTAAGTTTATTAAAATATTGAGGGAAAGGGGCAAGAATACATATATACAAACAAAAGTTAGAGAAAGAGGGAACGGGAGAGAAAGAGAGAGACAGAGACAGAGACAGAGACAGAGAATATATAATGTAGTAGGAAGTATGAACAGCCTTGTTCCTTGAAAAGTGAATTGTCCCATTTGTAAAAGATTGTATCCAGAGAAGAATTTTAGGTGAAGGAGAGCTCCAGCATTTAATAATAATGAACAGAACAGAGGAAATTAAGGATAAGGGAGGGGAGTTGCTTCAAGGTGAGGCAGTCTCTTGATATCCCAATAATGTTCTACATGAAGCTAACATTATATAAGCATAATTTTGCCCCAGGAGTTTCTCTCTATTAATTCTGATAGTTTGTTGGCAGAATGCATAGTATAATGGATCTGAAGTCAAGAAGTGCTGACTTCAAATCCTTCCTCAGACAATTATTAGCTGTGTAGCCCTGGACAAATCATTCAGTAGCAGTTTCCTCACCTATAAAATGAAGATAATAATGTACCAGAGGATTGTTGTGTGGGTCAAGTGAAATAACATATGTATATATAAAGCACTCTGAAAACCTTAAGTACTATTGCTTAGCTGTATTATTATATGTTAGCTATTATTATAGGGACATAACATTGTATTAGAAAAGGGTGATCCAGGGACTTGGAGATGGTGATGCCAGAGGCATCTAGAAAGAATGAAAACCATGACATGACTTAAATCAAAGTAAAATAACAGAGTAGACAAGTTACAAATTGAGTTAGGACACAAGATTAGGAAGGGATCAATAGTAGGAAGAGGTCAATAATAGGAAGACAACCTTTACCATGACAATTCTTGTTTTCTTAAGTTTCTTTTGATGAAACTGAACAGTAAATTTACCTTTCTTTGGTGCTCAAGAGGGACTACATAATATATCATCATTATAATTTATCTAAAAGGAGATTGTCTGCTAAAAGTAATGAGTGTATAGAACCTAAATTGCTAACTAGGTTTCAAATGTATACTATTGCAAGGAGACTCAACTGAGAGAGTGTGGATAGCTCAATATAAATCCATTTCTGCTACTAGAAAAAAAAAGAATTTAAAAGTGCATCTTCTTTTGATTTTAGATAAATAATGTCATCTTTCTTGATAACATTTGACAGAATATGTGGGCAGGTCCCTTTCTTATCTTTATTTGATAACAATATTGAGCTTGCATTCCCTTAAAACCTTCAGATTTTTTTCAAATACTTATGTCATTACATAGCTCTCATTTTACAGTTGTGAAGTTCCTGATTTTAGGATTTTATACTTGTCCCTATAGAATTTCATCTTATTTGATTTCCTTTCATTCTACTTGTTCAAAATTTTTTGGATCCTGATGAATCTGCTATTAAAAATGTTTGTACTTTTCAGAAGCTTTGTATCATTTGTATATTTGATGATCATGTCATCTATGTCTTTAACCCATTCATTAAAAATGTTAGATAAAATTGAGCCAAGCACAGAACACTTAGGGAATAGTCAACTAGAGATATTTTTTTCTGTCTTGGCATTGATCTCCTAATGATTACTTTTTTTAGTTTGGCCAACCAGACCTAAATCATCAAAATAGTACTACAGTCCAGCCCACATCTCTTTCCATTTCCCAGAAATATATCATGAAGGATTTTGTCAAATGCTTCACTAAGGCATAGGTACACTAAGGATATAGCATTCTCTTCATCTCCAGTTTAGAAAACTTGTCAAAAAAGTACAGAAATTAATCTGACATATGTTTTTGACAGAATTCTGCTCATCATGATGGATTCATCATGATTACTATTTCCTTTTCTAGATGTTTATCAGTATTAATAGATGAATTACTATTAAATAGATTAATTTAATATAAAATTTTAGATTGCCCTTCCCCAAATTTGAAGTTAAGTTCACTTGAAGTTACATAATTATTTTGGAATATATTCATATGACTAAAACAATATTGTATAAACTAGATATTTCTGTATCTAATGACTCAAATTCAAGAGCAGTGATATCTACTATCACTATTTCTTAATTTATTTGGGGGTTTCATTCCTCATAATTCATTCATTTTCTTTTCTTTCTAATTCATTATTTGACAATAGAAACAGTAGTAAAGTAAGGATTAAACAATTTTATTCTTTTTTTTATTACTTATTATAATTATCTAGTCCCCCAAAGTAGGAGGCCCTTCCCTTCTTTGATCTTCTGTTTCTCCTTTATATACAATTTTAAAAGACCCTTTTGCCTGTAGCATAAGCTGTCTAAAAATGGACACTCCTGACAGTATTATTAAAGTATCATAACATTCTTTCAAATTCATGTTCCATTACTTACCTTGTTTCTACCTTCTAACATTTCTTTTTAAGGAATATGTAAACTAGGCAAAAATTTCTCTTTTTATATTAGTCCTTTTAGATAGTTCCCTTTTTTATCCTCATGGGAATCATTTTTATTTACAATTTCACAATTAACAATGCCCTCTAAATTCCTTGTCTTTTTTCCCCTCTTATGTCCAGGTGGTAGATAGGTTATGGTTTTTTTTAGGAAGACTGTCTCCAACATATAGCATGGACATATCATTGTGTGGCTCAAAGAAAGGCAGAATTTACATCTTTAGTCTCTTCTTCCCATACTCTTCTCAAAAAAAGAAAAAAAAGGAAAAAAAAAGAAAACCCAAAAAACTTTATTTCTTGCCAAGAGGGGAAACAGAAAATTGGGGTTAGAAGCTGACCATTCTGTTCTCCTCAGAGAGGATATGAGCTTAGAATTACATCTGTTTTTCTCCTTGAAATATTGGTAAACTAAGGGATGTGGTTTTTCAGGTTCTAGCTAACTTCTTATCATTGTTTCATTAATAAAGGAAGCAGGATTCCACACTATGTAATGGATCCTTGACTCCATAATGAATACAGGTATGAGATAATATTTGCATAAGTACTTAGTTCAGTACCTTGTACATAGTACAATAACAAATATATTTTTTTCCCTTTCCAATCTTTCATTGGCTGCTTTACAGGGATTTAGAGTTGTTCTCCTTGTCCTCTGGACAATAGCTTCATAGTTACCATTTCAACAGCACAAAGGAGATTTTATTTTTTAAACTTGGATTACTCTGAATATATATTATATATGTGTACACACATGTACATATATATATACATATGACAGAGACAACATATGACATGTTACCTTCGAACTAGAATCATAGAAACTAAGAATTTGAAGGGACTTCAGAAGTCTTTTGTTGGGATTTCCCTCAACCTGCCAGTTGAATTGTAAGAATAGATTTATTACTTCCTTTTGTTTCAAACCCTTGTAGTTAGGAGCACTTGTTGAACTGGATAAGAAGTACATCAAAGTGGCAAATAATTATGAAATCAACCAAAAAATGATTTTTAAGAGAGTCTAGTAATTTCAAGATACATTAGTGAGCTTACTATCCTATTGACTGACAATCACACTCCTGATATTTCAATGCTGTAGGAGCTTTCCACATTTAGTAAAACCATATTATTTCACCACTAAAGACTTCATTAATCAGCACAGACAATGGTTCAGCTTTGCTTTGAGTCCAAGGATTTGGATCTTCAAGCCTTTTACCTTCTTTAAGTGCTTCTCTCTGTCAACAAAGGGTTTGATCCCAGAGCCCTTGTGTGTGCATAATTCCAATTGACTTCAATAAGGGTTGTAAGCACATTAGAGCTCTAACATAGAACTTGGCAAAATAAATGAATCTCTATAACATTTTTTAATTGTTGCTCTTGTTAAATTTTAGCTGTAATAAAAACTCCATCTTTCAGAAAATTATATATTATTAGCTAAAATAACAAACTAGAATGTAAATGTTCATAAATAAAAGAATGTCATTTCTTTTGGCAGTCTGGGTTTAGAAAAGATTTTTATTTTGGTAAATTAAATTAGATGAATCCCTCAAAATGTTTGTGAGCAAACTGGACTTAACAACCTTATTTCTCCTGAGCCATTACTGTTTCTTTCTTTTCTCCCCCTTTTCTTCTCTATCTGTTTTTCTTCTGTTTATAACTCTTCCTTATTCTCTCTGCAATTCTGGCTCCAAAATTATTCAGCATTTTAACTTCCTCTCCATCATGCAGAACTATGGAGTTTGTTTCTCCCTATCTGCCTCAGGCTTTAGGTGACCAGTTATTTTTCTTTTTCACCATATGTACTGTACACATATGTACTGGATTTTTTTAGAAGGTCAGACATTTCTGATAATTTAATCTAATCTATAAATTATGTTTCTGGATTCCAATAACAATGGGAAAATATATGTGAAAAGTGTTTGTGATCTTGCACTAATATTTCATGTAGTTAACTTATATAAGTGATACAATGATAAAGTTTAAAAAAAGTTATGAAGTAAAAGTCAGGGTCCAATATATCTCTATGTGGATGAAATTTGAGAGGGGTAAAGACAAATTCTTATACTGAAAATCAATTTCATCATTACAAAATGGGGGAGGGGAAACAAAGACATAATTTATCTTTAAAAGATCTGGGGTTTTTAGTAAATTACAAACTCAATGAGAGTCAACATTGTGATACTGACATCCCCAAAACTAATGAAACCTTAGTCTGCATAGAAGCAGGATGTTCAAAATTAGGGAGTTAATAATCCCAGTGTATTCTGACCTGATCCTCATCTGGAATATTGTGTTCATTTCTGGGACATAACAAATAGAAACAAATTGAAAATCTGAGTAACATCTAGAGGAGAACAACCAAGATGGGCTTCAAAAATCATGCTATTGAGGTTGAAAGTATTTGGGCTATTTTACTAGAACAAAGAACGGTATGATATGGTAGAAGGACAGCAATTTTAGAACCAGAGGATCTGGATTCAATTTCCTACTCCAGTACTTCTTGTCTTCTAATCTTGGAAAAGTCATTTAATATTCATAGGTATTGATTTTAAGTAGAAAATGTGGGTTTTGAACTAGATGATTGCTGAGGTTTCCTCTAGTTCTTTGATCTGATAAGAAATTGAAAGGCTGTCATGAGGAAAAGGGTTTAATTTTCTCTGTAACCACTTAGAACAGATGTAGGAGCAATGTGTGGGAGCAGAAAAGAAGCAAATTTGAATTTTTAAGGAAAAATTTCTAACAATTAGAGCTGTTCTCAGGTGGATTTCAGAAAAACCTGGAAAGACTTACATGAACTGATGCAAAGTGAAGTTAGCAAAATCAGGAGAACATTACACATAGGGAAGGGAGAGAGAAAGGAGGGAGAAAAAATTGGAACTCAAAATTTTTAAAAATGAATGTTTAAAATTGTCCATACATGTAATTGGAAAAAATAAAATACTATTTAAAAAATCAGATCTATGTGTGGAATGTTCTCTCTCAAAAGTAGTATGTTGTTACTCATTTGATATTTTCAAGCAAATATTTGTTGCATAGGAGAGATGTTTGTTTAGATATGAGTTGGACTAGATAACTTCTTTGGTTCCAGCAATTCTGACATGCTATTGTAATAACCTTCTGCAGTATCACTTCCCCTAACTCCTACTTGTATTAACAATTCTGTTTCCCAGAAGTCAGTTGACTGCTAGGATTCTAACCTCAAGTCAAGAAGCATTTATTAAGTGCCTACTCTATGCCAGGCACTTAGTAAATATTAAGTAGTGGGAATACAAAGAGAGAGACACACACCAAAAAATCCTGCTCTCAAGAGAAACTTCTAGTTTAAGGTGGAGGTGGAAGGGTGGGCAGATAAAAAGATAACATGCAAACAACTATGTGTAAACTAGATGTATACACTATAAATTGGAGATGATTAAAAAAGGAATGCACTAAGATTATTGAAAACTGGGAAGAATTTTTTGCAGAAAGTAGGACTTTAGTGGAAACTTGAAGCCACATATGAGAAAATTTTATGGCATTGTTCTTAGCCCTGCATAGCTGAGAAGCTACCTCTAGCTTAAAGACTAGATGCATTTAATGCCTAACTTGGTTATGCTGACCAGAAATCCACTCAGCTCCAAAGATTAATGCAAAGAATGTAAAGAGTTTTTTCCATCTATATCTCAAGTAACTTGCATTTTTATCTGGAAATTGCCTCTGTGCTGGCCAATAAGTGACTGTTTTCTTGCTTCTTTGAATCCTATAATATATGTAACTTACAGATATATGGGGAGAACAGGCCACCTTTTTTGGCTCCCAAACTCTGATGGATGACAATAAACTTTTTTTCTAAATTATTATTAGAAATATTTTTTGTTCTCAGTTTATAAATTGGTGTTAGAAGTGGGATCTCTGATGACCTAAGAGGTGAGATTTAACCTAAACAAGATCACTCTGCATAGTAAGAAGTACTCCTGTGGTTCATATAGAATAGTCAAGTTGAGACAGTCAAGATGATGGAGTAAATATAGGGACTCACCCAACCTCTCCCCTGAACTCCTCCAAATACCTTTAAATAATGACACTAAACAAATTTGAAAGCATCAGAAGCCACAAAAAGATGGAGTCAAACAATTTTCCAACTGAAGATAACTTAGAAAGTCAGCAGGAAAGACATGTTGTGCTAGGGTAAGAGACACCAGCACAGTCCTGGCACAGACTGCACCAGCACAGCCCCAGTCCTAGCAAAAAAGGAACAGGCCATGGGGTCTCTGAATAACACTGGCAGTTATCAGATCTCTCAGACCAAAAGCACCAAAGACAACTTGGAAGGTTGTCAGAAGAGGTTTGTCTCACTAGGGTGAGAGGGTTTCAGGAAATCAGCAAACCAAGAGTCTTGGGAGCTACTGAATCAGTAGTGGCAATAGTGGTGGCAGCAGAGGCAGTAGCAGAAACAGCAATAGGAGCAGTGATGGCAGTTTCCAGAGGTCTCAGATGGTGAGGGAGTCGAACTGGTCAGAAGGAGGTCTTTTTACTAGAATTGAAGAAGGACTCTGTTGTTTCAGCACACTAGAACTTATAGCCAGAGTGGAATGGGGACCCCCATCACAATTTCAGGGCAGAAAAGAATGCTTGTGGAAACTCAAACACATTTCTCCTTGAATCACAACACCTTGAAAGAACTGAAAACTTATAGGCCACTAAAAGGATCTCTGAAAACAGCTACACAAAACCCATGAAGCTTGGGACACTACAACTTCCACCCAGGAAATAGAGCCCTGTTTTTAAAAAAAAGAGTTAAAAGATGAATAATAGACTGAGAAAATGAACAAACAACAGAAAAAAATTCTCACCACAGAAAGTCACTATGGTAACAAGGAAGAACAAAACAGAGACTCAGAAGAAGATAAAGTCAAAGCTTCTCCATTCAAAGCCTCAAAGAAAAATAAGAATTGGTCTCAAGCCATGGAAGAGCTCAAAGGGATTTTGAAAATCAAGTAAGAGAAGTAGAGGAAAAATTGAGAAGAAAAATGAAAGTGATACAAAAGGAAATACAAAAAGCTAAGGAGCAGAAGAATGGCTTAAAAAGCAAAATTGACCAAATGGAAAAGGAAATATAAAAGCTCATTGAGAAAAAAAAAACTTTTTCAAAAATTAGATTTGAGCAAATAAAAGTTAAGGACTTTATGAGAAATCAAGAACCAAAACAAAATAAAAGAACAAAAAATTAGAAAACAATGTGAAATTTCTCATTGAAAAAAAAACTGATCTGGAAAATAGATTTAGGAAAGAGAATTCAAAAATTATTGGTCTCCCTGAAAACTTTGATAAAATAAAAGAACCTAGATATCTTCTTTCAAGAAATTATCAAAGAGAAATGTCCTGATATTCTAGAATCAGAGGATAAAATAAAAATGGAAAGAATCCACGAATTGCCTCCTGAAAGAAATCCCAAGATAAAAACTTCCAGGAATATCATAGCCAAATTCTGGAATTTCCAGATCAAGAAGAAACTATTGCATCCAGAAGGAAATAATTCAAGTATAGTGGAGCCATAGGCAGAATAACATAAGATTCAGCAGCTTTTATATTAAAGGATTGGGGGACATGGATATATGGATATTGAATATGGATATTCCAGAGAGCAAAAGAGCAACAATCATCTAACCAGAAAAACTGAGTATAACACTTTGGGGGAAAGGTGAATAGTCAATCAACTAGAGGACTTTCAAGCATTTGTAATGAAAAGACCAGAACTGAATAGAAAATTTGATTTTCAAATACAGGAGTCAGGAGAAACATAAGGAGGTGATGAGGAAAGGGAAATCATAAAGGACTTAATAAGGTTATCTATTTATATTCCTATATTGAAGGATGGTACTTGTAATTCATTAAAACTTTCTCATTATTATGGCAGCTTTGAAGGAGACAGCAATATAGATAGATGACACATGTTTGAATAGAAAAGGATAATACCTAAAGGAATAGAATTAAGGGATAAGAGGAATGTACTGAGAAAAGAGGAAAGAGAGAGGTGGCATCATAAATTATCTTTCATAAAAGAGGCAAGAAAAAGTTTTTACAATGGAGGGGAAGGGGGGGGGGGGGGGAAGAGAAGTGAGTGAAGGCTCAAAGAAGGCTCAAAGATGAAATAACATATACACTCAATACGGATATTAGAAACCTATCTTACCCTGAAGTAAAGTAGGAGAGGAAGAGGATATGAAAAGGGGGATGGTGATAGAAGAGAAAGCATATTGGGGGAGAGAATGGTTAGAAGCAAAACATTTTTGAGGTGGAACAGATTGAAAGGAGAGAGATAATAGAAGAAACAGAAGAGAAATAGTAATTTTTTAGCAATAGTAATTGTGAAAAGAATGATGATCTCATTTCTCAAATGTATTTTATTAAATTTATTTTTAAAAAGTAAGAGCCATTCTTCAATTGACAAATAATCAAAAGATACTAACTATGCATAACGGGGTAAAAAAAACTATGCATATCCTTTGACCTAACAATGCCACTTCTAGACAAAAAATCCCAAAAGAGACTTTTTTAAAAAGGAAAATGACTTATATGTGCAAAAATATTCATGTAGTTCTTTTTTTCAGTACAAAGAATTGAAAATTGAGGCGATGCCCATTAACTGAGCATCTCCTGACTGAATAAATTGTGGCACGTAATTATGATGGAATATCATTATTCTATAAGACATGATAAGCAGAATGGCCATAAAAATAAGGAAAGTCCTCCACGAACTCAAGAAAAGTAACATCATGCTGTGGGATGATCAGATGTGAATGATTGCTATTCTCAGCAAAACAATGATGTAAGACTATTCTGAAGAATTTATGACAAAAAATGCTATCTATACCCAGAGAAAGAATTGATTGTGTCTGAATGCAGATTAAAAAAATTTTAAACTTTATTTTTCTTAGGGTTTTTTTGGGGGGAGGGAGAATTTATGTTTTCTTTTGCAACATGACTTTTATGGAAATATTTTGCATAACTTCATATGTGCCTTCTCAAAGAGGGAAGAAGAAAGGGAGAGAATGCAGAACTCTAAGTTTTTTTGGTTTTGTTTTTTTTAGCTTTTTGCTGAGGCAATTGAGGTTAAGTGACTTGCCCAGGGTCACACAGCTAGGGAATGTTAAGTGTCTGAGACCAGATTTGAACCCAAGTCCTCCTGACTTCAAGGCTGGTGCTCTATCCACTGCACCACCTAGCTGCCCCAGAACTCTAAGTTTTTTGTTTTTTTTTTAATAAAGCTTTTTATTTGCAAAACATATGAGTGACCTTTCAACACTGACCTTTGCAAAAAAACTTTATTTTTTCCCAAGCTTTTCCTTTCCCTCCCCCCGCCCCCCACCCCTAGATGACAGGTAATCTAATACATGCTAGATAGGATAAATTATATGACAAGTACAATACATGTATACATATCTATACAGTTATCTTACTGCACAAGAAACATCAGATCTAGAAAGAGAAGAAGAAAAAAAACAACCTAAGAAGGAAAACAGAATGCATGGAAATATTCACAGAAAGCGTTAAAATGCTGTGTTGTGGTTCACTCTCAGTTCCCACAGGCCTCTCTCTGGATGTATATGACTACCTTCATCGCAGCACAACTGGTTTGAATCACATCATTGTTGAAGAGAACCATGTCCATCAAAATTGATCATCGTATAGTCTTGTTGCTGTGTATAATGTTCTCCTGGTTCTGCTGATTTCACTCAGCATCAGTTCATGCAAGTCTCTCCAATCCTCTCTGAAATCCTCCTGTTGGTCATTTCTTTTTTTTTTTTTTTAAATTTTTATTTTATTTGCATAACATATGTGTGGGTAATTCTTCAACAATAACCCTTACATAGCTTTCCGTTACAAATTTTTCCCCCCAACTCCCCACCCCTCCCCTAGATGGCAGGATATCCACTACATGTTAATTATGTTAAAATATTGGCAAATCGAATATATGTATACATATTTCCAAACTTATCATTGGTGTGCAAGAAAAATCTTATCTACACAAACGATA
>JAJPUD010001717.1:292106-397410 GCA_023553655.1 Myrmecobius fasciatus | reverse complement strand
TCTCTCTGGATGTATATGACTATCTTCATCGCAGAACAACTGGTTTGAATCACATCATTGTTGAAGAGAACCATGTCCATCAAAATTGATCATCGTATAGTCTTGTTGCTGTGTATAATGTTCTCCTGGTTCTGCTGATTTCTCTCAGCATCAGTTCATGCAAGTCTCTCCAGTCCTCTCTGAAGTCCTCCTGTTGGTCATTTCTTACAGAACAATAATATTCCATAACATTCATATACCATAATTTATTCAGCCATTCTCCAATTGATGGGCATCTTTTCAATTTCCAGTTTCTTGCCACTACAAAAAGGGCTGCCACAAACATTTTTGCACATGTGGGTCCCTTACCCTCCTTTAAAATCTCTTTGGGATATAGGCCCAGTAGAAACACTGCTGGATCAAAGGGTATGCACAGTTTGATAACTTTTTGAGCATAGCTCCAAATTGCTCTCCAGAATGGTTGGATCCGTTCACAGTTCCACCAACAATGTATCAGTGTCCCAGTTTTCCCACATCCCCTCCAACAGTTATCATTATCATTTCCTGTCATTTTAGCCAATCTGACAGGTGTGTAGTGGTATCTCAGAGTTGTCTTAATTTGCATTTCTCTGATCAATAGTGATTTGGAGCACCTTTTCATGTGACCAGAAATAGTTTCAATTTCGTCTAAAAATTGTCTGTTCATATCTCTTGACCATTTATCCATTGGAGAATGGCTTGAATTCTTATATATTTGAGTCAATTCTCTATATAAATGAGGCCTTTATCAGAACCTTTGGATGTAAAAATATTTTCCCAGTTTACTGCTACCCTTCTAATCTTGTCTGCATTCATTTTGTTTGTACAAAAACTTTTTAACTCGATATAGTCAAACTTATCTATTTTGTGATTAATGATGACCTCTAGTTCTTCTTTGGTCACAAATTCCTTCCCCCTCCACAGGTCTGAGAGGTAAACCATCCTACATTGTTCTAATTTGTTTATAATATCATTCTTTATGCCTAGATCATGAATCCATTTTGACCTTATCTTGGTATATGGTGTTAGGTGTGGGTCAATGCCTAATTTCCATACTAGTTTCCAATGATCCCAGCAGTTTTTGTCAAATAGTGAGTTTTTATCCCCAAAACTGGGGTCTTTGGGTTTATCAAATACTAGATTACTATTGTCATTGAGTATTTTGTCCTGTGAACCTAACCTATTCCACTGATCCACTACTCTATTTCTTATCCAGTACCAAATGGTTTTGGTGACCACTGCTTTATAATATAGTTTTAGATCTGGTGCAGCTAGGCCACCCTCATTTGCATTTTTTTTCATTAATTCCCTTGAAATTCTTGACCTTTTGTTTTTCCAGATGAATTTTGTTGTTATTTTTTCTAGGTCAGTTAAATAATCTCTTGGGAGTTTGATTGGTATAGCACTAAATAGATAGATTAGCTTAGGTAGTTGTGCCATCTTTATTATATTCGCTCAACCTATCCAAGAGCACTTGATGTTTTTCCAATTGTTTAGATCTGACTTTATTTGTGTGGAGAGTGTTTTGCAGTTTTGCTCATATAGATCCTGACTTTCCCTTGGCAGATATATTCCCAAATATTTTATACTATCGATAGTTATTTTGAATGGAATTTCTCTTTGTATCTCTTGCTGTTGCATTTTGTTGGTGATGTATAAAAGTGCTGATGATTTATGTGGATTTATTTTGTATCCTGCAACTTTGCTAAAGTTGTGGATTAATTCTAATAGTTTTTTAGTTGATTCTCTAGGGTTCTCTAAGTAGACCATCATATCATCTGCAAAGATCCACAGCTATTCTTCACACAGTATTACTGTAAACTATGTATAGTGTTTTCTCAGTTCTGCTCATTTCACTTTGTATCAGTTCATAAAATCTTTCCAAGTCTTTTCTGAAATATGCCTGCTCATCTTTTCTTACTGCACAGTATTATTTCATTTTATTCATACTGTTGGTTATTTTTGACAAGGAGAGGAACATGTGTGCCCAAAACCCAAGATTGAACAGAGAATTTGAGTATGCTATTCAGTTAGGAGTCAGGCAAGTAAAAATGAGGAGATTGAATTTTCTATATTGAAATTTCTATACCCAACTGAATGATTAAGTTATTCCACCTTTGAACCAAAACTGATGAGATCAAGCTTCAGACAATGCACATTCTTCTCCCTTCTTTCCCTCAATTGTAATAGTGCTTTCGTACCTCTTCATGTGATTTAACTTGTTCCATGATACCTCCCCTTTCCTCTTCTCCCAGTAGTCTTTTTTCCACCCCTTAATGTTTTTTTTCTTTGATATCATCATGTCCCCCTCTATTTCCCAGTAACAGATACAGTTCTCAAGAGTTACAGATATAATTTTACTATTTAGAGATGTAAACAGTTTAACCTTTAAATAATATTGATTTTTCCCCTCTATTTACCTTTCTATGCTTCTCTCTTGAGTCCTGTGTTTGAAGATTAAGTTTTCTGTTTAGTTCCATTTTTTTCAATAGAAATGATTGAAAGTCTCTTCTTCATTGAAGATCCATTGCCTCCCCTGAAAAATGATGTTCAGTCTTGCTGAGTAGTTAATTCTTAGTTGTAATCCCAGGTCCTTTGCCTTCTGGAATATGGTATTCCAAGCCCTCTGATCTTTTATTGTAGTAGCTTCCAGATCCTGGGTAATCCTGACTGTTGCTTCTTGTTATTTGAATTGTTTTTGTCTGGCAGCTTGTAGTATTTTTGCCTTGAGGTTATAGTTCTAAAATTTTGCAACAATGTTCCTTGGGATTTTCCTTGTGGGATCTCTTTCTGAAGGTGATTGATGGATTCTTTCAATTAGTATTTCTCCCTCTAGAATATTGAGGCAGTTTTCCTTGATGATCTCTTGAAGAATGCTATCCAGACTCTTTTTTTTTTTGGCCATAGCATTGAAGTAGACCAATAATTTTTAAATTGTATCTTCTGGATCTGTTTTCCAGGTTGAATGTTTTTCCAATGAGGTAATTTACATTTTCTTCTATTTTTTCATTCTTTTTAGTTTGACTGATTCTTGATGTCTCATAGAGTCATTAGTGCACATTTGTCCTATTCTTGTTTTTTCTTCCCTCAGTTTTTTATCTCTTTTTAATTTGATTGATTCTACTTTTTAAGGTGTTTTCTTCAGTGTTTTTTTTTTTCTTTTTGCATTTGGCCAATTGTATTTTTCAAGGAATTGCCTTCCTTTTCCAAGCTGTTGACTCTCTCTTGCAAAACTCTCATTTCTTTTCTCATTGTTTCATTTACCTGTTTTATTTGCCTTTTAAAATCTTTTATGAGCACTTCCAAGAAGCCTTTTTGGGCCTGAGACCAATTCATATCATTCTTTGAGATTTTTTTCTGTGGACATTTTGTCCTCGACTGAGTTGGTATTTGGTCTTCCCTATTACCATAGTAGCTTTATATAGTTTAGGTTCTTTTCTGTTTCTTGATCATTTTCTTTCCTTTTTCTTTTTGTATTTCCTCCTTTTTTACTTTTATGATTGAACTCTGCTCCTGGGGTAAAGTGGATGCTGTTCCAAGCTTCTTATACAGCTCAGAGCCGCCTTGGCTTTGAGCATAGGGGTCCCTTGTGTTTGCAAGGGATAGCTTCACCTGCTCTATCCAGAAAATAGCCTGGTTTCCCAGAATTTGCCTTCTAAACTTGGACTGGAAGCTGTCCCACTGGTCTGCTGCTCCTCTGAGCCAAGACCAAAAGTCTCAGTTGCTGATCTGCTGATCTGCTGTGATTAAGACCCTCTCACCAAGTTTCCCCAGACTCTGCCTGAGTAGGGATGAACACCCTTTTCACCTCAGTGGGACTGACCTTTCTTGAAGTCTTTCCAGTCTATCTTGAGCTGAAGAGAGGATTCATTCCATCAGACTCTGTTTAGATAATTTGTTTCATGTGGTTTTCAAGGGAAATTGGGAGAGTTTGAACAGCTTCCTAACTTCACTCTGTCATCTTGGCTCCAACCCCCTAAATATTTAAAACTTCAATGGATCTGCCACTTTTTCAATGTGAATACTCCCTCCAGTGATGCTGATGATACATCATCCATACATGTTTGTATTATGTGACTCTTGTCTGTCTCCTCCTTTAAATGCACTACTGAGGGCCCAGTTGATGTGCCAGGGGCTTAACTCTGGAGCTTTTAGCATTACATAAATACCAGGGAAGCACCCATACTGTCCATCGGCTATCTTTCAATCTAGCCACATGATTAGCTCATTTGCCTTTCCAATCATTTTTCTCTTTGTCCACATCATTACACATTTGCTACTGTGCAATTTTTTTTTTTACTTTTTTGCTAAGGCAATTGAGGTTAAGTGATTTGCCCAGCATCACACAGCTAGGAAATGTTAAGTGTCTGAAGTAATTTTTTTAAAAATAGTATTTTTCCCAATTACAGTTTTCAGCATTCTACTTTTATAAGAATTTGAGTTCTACTGTATAATTTTAATTAGCACTGTGTTGTAGCCTTCTCACCCCATCATGCACATATATATCTCACTTTGTTGGGTGACCTACAACTTTAATCCTTTGGATAATCTGTAATATGGTATTCCATGGCCAACATCAATAGAATATCCTCATTGGAAAAATATCGACATCTAAAAGATACATCCATTTTTTAGGGAGAAACATGGGATCACTGAAAGTATAACTTTGTGAAGGGTTCACTCTCCTCTTCCTATTCAATTCTGGGTCTAGTTCATTAGTCATCCATAATATTTATGAATTGTTTATCCATATCATAAGGTGAGCAATGGGAATTTTTCATTCACAGGCTTTTTCCCATGTGTACAGATTGATCTCCTCTGAGTAATTATTAAACTAATTTAGGTTGATTTTCAGGGCAGGAAGAAATAAATATAATTTCTATAAACAGGAATATCCAATGAATAGGGGATCTCTCTTCCATGTGAACTTTGCTCCAGATATCCTGCATGACAGTGATAAATATCTTCTGGAAGGCATATAGATATAGATATAGATGTTTTACTTGGCATTAATAGCTAGAAGGTTGTAAAATAAAGTTTTCTTTATTGTTACATTTTTTTAGAACACTGCAGATCTGCAAAATAACCATGGTAGACATCTTGATAGAGAAGAGCTTTAAATAGTGTTTTGATATTTCAAAGGATATTCAAAAATAAAACAAAAATACTTTGTTTTATTGTACTTCATTTTATCGAGTTTTGCTGATACTTCATTTTTTACAAATTGAAAGTTTGCACCAATCCTGTATCAAGCAAGTCAATGGGTGCAATTTTTCCAATAGCATATGCTCATATTGTGTTTCTTTGTCACATTTTGGTAATTGTCACAATATTTCATTATTCTTATGTATATCTGTTATAGTGATCCTGTGATCAGTGAACTTTGATGTGACCATTGTGATTGGGGAGACCTACAAACCATGCCAATATAGACAATGAACATAATAGATAAATGTTTATGTGTTCTGACTGCTCCACCGACTGGTCCTTCCCCTGTCTCTTTCAAGAGAAAGGAAGAGTGAATTGATTAAGCAAACTTTAATGTGGTCTTATTTTAAGACAAGTCACCCTAATCTTCAACAACAATCACCCTGATCAGACAGTAGCCATCAATACTGAAGCAAGGCAAAAAGATTATGATTTGCTGAAGGCTCAGAAGCTGTCTAGCATTTTCTAAACAATAAAGTATTTTTAAGGTATATACATTTTTTAAGACAACACTATTATAGATTTCAGTACAATATAAACATAATAGGTTCTGGGAAATCAAAAAACTTGTGTGATTCACTTTATTGTGATAATGTAGAACCAAACTTACAATTATCTCTGAGGTAATGTATCTCTAGGTAAATGTAGGACAGCATAGGTGCCCTACTCACAGAACTTATGCTGGTACTAAGAAAGTGTCTCCTTGGGATGCAACTTCTGGGCAATCCTCCAGGTAGCTCTCCAGATTTAAATTACTACAATTCACTTTCCTTTCACAGAGTACAACAAGACTTAGCCATTCCAAATTCTGAGTTCCTAATCAGTCCCTCTGTCCATGAGTATGATGGGACTTACCTTTTCCCTTCAATGCCTCTGCAGGCTCTGCTCTAATGTAAAATTAAAATAATTTAATCCAACCATAATTTATTTATTATTTTTTAAAATTAATTAATTAGTTAATTAATTTTAATTTATTAATACTTTTTATTTGCAAAACATATGTATGGGTAATTCCTAAACATTAACCCTTACAAAGTTTTCTGTTACAGATTTTTCCCCCTTACTCCCCACCCCTCCCCTAGATGGCAGGATATCCACTACATGATAATTATGTTAGAATACTTAAGAAATTGAATATATGTATAGTTATTGCATCATTTTTTGTGCAGGAGAAATCGTATCTACAAGAAAGAATAATCCGATAAAGGAAATGCAATGCAAGCAAATCTCAATAGAGAACATGAAAATGTTATGTTGTGGTCCACATTTCACATCCTTCTCTCTGGGTGTATATGGCTCTCTTCACCGAACAATTGGAACTGGTTTGAAGCATTTCATTGTTGAAGAGAGCCATGTCCATTAAAACTGATCCTCATATAGTATATCCAACCATAATTTATAACTAGCTTTGCTCATACACCTGTTTCCACAGGATCTTAGTTTCCTTCCTAACTTCTCATGATCCAAAAGAATTACTCACTCATACATAATGTTTTTGTGGTTTTATTTATGGTATCAGCTATTCTTGAATAAAATATTCATGACATATTGGCATAAAATGTCTAGAAATCCTCCAAGCTTCTGGCTTTTCTTGTTTCTTACTCCTGAATCACATTTTCCTACATTTTATTTGTCACCTTCCCCAATGAGCACCTTTGCATCAAAGTCACCAAAGTATATCCAACAGTTACGTGGCATTGGAGGTGATTGGCCATTGAGCAAGGGTTAGTTACTCCTTCCTAGAACCTCATATGGACAAGTCATTCTTTCCCAGTTCTTCCTTTTAGAAGTTCTGATTGAGTCTATCTTCATGACATCTCTTGTATTTGTTTTCTTTTTTCTACTCATGAAACTGCTATTATAATATTAATATGGATGCCTCATTGTAATAGTCTCCCTGTTTCTAGTCTCCCATCTCTCTAATCCATGATCCATTTACCTTCTCAGAGAATTATGAGAATTGTGCAAACCAAACTGACTGAATTTTGAGACCTAGAAGTTTCATTTTCTTATAAATTTCACCTGCTTGCTATTGAATTGACATTCTGTGAATTGAATGACATTGTTTCACATCTGGAAAAAGCAGCTTACTCTCTCCATTCCCATCTTTCAAAATTTACTCATCCCCCTCCCAACTCAAGAGGCCCCTAATCTTTTGTCCAATTAGTTATAAGATTATCTAATTTTGTATCCTAGTTTTTAACTTGTTAATTGTTTATTTTTAATGCATAGGAGTCTATCTCTTTCCTGTGTTCAGGGTTCATGCTGACCTGAAACTTGAGGATACCTGGTTTTAATTTATTATACAATTGGCTTACATTGCTTAAATAAATGGAGATGCTAGGAAGCTCAAACCTTTGTTTCCTCAGTTATTTGAGATTTCACCAAATAAGCTTAAACTCTGACCAGGTCACACTCATGTTCAAAAACATTTAGCAGCTCTCTATCCCTTCCAAAAAAATACAAATTTCTGGGCCTAGCATCTGGGTTCCAACCTATTTTTCCAGGCTTAACACACATTAGTCCCCTTTACATACTCTGTTTTGTAATTAAACTATACTATCAGCTCTTCCCCCAGTTGGACTTACTCCTTCACATTTGCACAGGCTTTCACTTATTTCTGCCTTTCACAATTGTCAGTGAAGCAGCACCTATAAGACAACTATAATTAAAGTGTGCAGAAACATTGGATGAATGGAATACAGTTCCAGAAAATGGGGCTTTATCCTTGGACTGTCAGGAAATACTACTGATTTTAAGGATAATCTGATATAAAACAATCATTGGATAACTTATTTAGTCTCTTTGCCTCCATTTCCTCAATTGTAAAGTAAAGATATTAGCATCCTCTACCTCCCAGATTTTCTGTGAGAACAAATAAAATAATATTTGTGAAATGCTTAGCATGGTGCCTGGCATATAGCTGACACTATATAAATATTAGTTATTTCTATTGTTAGATTTTGGGTGATAGCAAAGTAGACATTTCTTTTGCTGGATTCTGCATATTTATTTTGAAGTTACTGGGGGTTGTTTGATGTTCATTTGGAAAATGGGGAGCAGTGGAAGGGACAGACTATAACTGCATGTAAAATAAATTAATAAATAATTTGAAAACACTAACCAAATAATGTATGAAATGTATGAGGATTTTTCTGCATTTTAAGTTCATTACCTCTCTGGGAGGAAATGAGTAGTATGTTTCATTTTCAGTCTTCTGATTGGATTCATGGCTTGTCATTTCATTGATGAGAGTTCTAAGGTGCTGATAATGTTATCATCATATAAATTGTTCCTTAGTTCTGCTCACTTTGTTCTGTATCATTTCTTACAGATATTTCCATTTTCTTCTCAAACCACCCATTTCATCATTTCTTACATCATAATACTAATCCATTATATTAATTTACCACAATTTATTTAGCCATTTCCCAATAACAGGACACCCCCTTAGATTCAATTCTTAGTTACTGTAAAAATTTGCATCATTTTTATTTTATGTATGCTATATCCCATGATTTAATAACAACTTCCATTGAAGGAAAATCCTATTTCATTTAAATTTTATACTTCATTCAGCACCTACCACAACAGTCTTGATATGTCTTTTGCATGTAGTAGGGAATGAATAAATGCTCATTGACTTGGGTAAGATTGAATTTGAGCAAAAATTTTAGAAAGACTATGAGATTCAAAAGTAGGCATGAACAGATCATTAAAACAGCCATTGTTGCCACAAACTGAAAGGTAGTTTTTTGTTTTGTTTCAAATATCACTTATTTTAACATGGACATTATTGAGCATAAGCTTTGGCAGGTTCTACCATGTTGGAAAGTCTTTGAGATTATTCCAGGCAACAGACTCAGTATTTGAGGACCAAACCAACTCAGTTGAGAGTTTCTCTTCATCTGTAGATTGGGCACTTAGTTATGACTTCTGTGGTCTTTGGCAACTCATCAAACATTATGATCTGTGATCTTTACTGTTGGAGGGTGAGTCTATACTGACAAGATCACAGATCCTTGGAGAAACTAAGGTGTAAAAAAGCTTGCTGGTAATTATCAGACCACATCTTGTTTTATTAATTTCATTAACTGCAAGAAACAAAGAACTAGATATTGAGCTAAGAATAAATGCCAATATTCAAGAATGTCATTAATGCAATCTTTAATAAGTCATTCTATCTTCTACAGTTATGTATTGAAAGGACTGCTGCATTACTTGAATTGAGAGCAGTTCTTGAATTTCTGGACTCTAAGATACAACTTCTTATTTCAAAGGACTTTATGCCCTTATCATCACCATAGATACCTTTCTGGAAGGTAACATCACATTAAACCGTGTCCAATAGCAACATCAGATGGTACATTGTTGGAAAATAATAGCAAATGGATATAAGAATCACATGGCATTTGGTTGTAATCTTGTCAGCTATTAATCCTTGAAGAAAAAAAATCTTATTCCTCTCCATCAAAGTAATTATTGATTGGCTTTAAAAAAAAGTACTGGCTAACCATATGGAGAAGTCCCTTATCCTGGTGGATTAGTACTTAAATCCAACTCTCTTTCATTTGAGACTTAAAGATAAATAGAAAATTGGGTGACAGAGGAAAATCATTAGCCTGGGAGAATTAATCTGTTTTTAGAATTCTTCAAAGTAAAATAGAAACTGATAATGAATGATACTTTAGAAAAATCTGTTAATGTTCTTTCTCTTTAAGGGAAAGGAAGAAGGAATTAATTGGTAATAACTACCCAGTGAATATAAGTGAAATTAATCCCACTTGTCTGTTTCTATTCTGTTGTTTGAATCTCTGTATATACACATTTTTTTGGGAAATGAAATCTTTGGAAATATTTTTAGGTTACATATGTACATTTATTTTTTATATATTTCCATAGGAGTCAATGAGAGAGAAAAATCAGAACAAAAAGGAAAAACCACAAGAAAAAAAAAACAGAAAAAATGTGAAAATAGTCTGCACTGATCCACACTCAGTCTCCATAGTTCTCTCTCTGGATGTGGATAGGGTTTTCCATCCAAAGTTTGTTGGGATTGCCTTGGATTGCTGAATTGCTGAGAAAAATCGTCAGTTATAGTTGATCATCACACAATCTTGTTATTATGTACAATGTTTTTCTGGTTCTGCCTGTTTCACTAAGCATCAGTTCATGTAGATCTTTCCAGGCTTTTCTAAAATCAGTCTGTTCATTTTTAATAGAACAATAATGTTCCCTTACTTTTATATACCATAACTTATTCAGTCATTCTCCAATTGATTGGCATCCATTCATTTTTCCAATTCTTTGCCAACACAAAAAGAGCTGCTACAAACATTTTTTCACATATAGGTCCTTCCCCCTCCTCCTACTATTTTTTTTTTAGCAATTTCTGTAATTGCAAAAGCTGTAATTTAGCTAGTAGTGGTACTGCTGAATCAAAGGGTAAACACAGTTTTATAGCTCTTTCATAAGTTCCAAATTGTTCTCCAGAATGGGTTAGTTCAGTTCTATTTATACATTTTTTAAAATAAAAAAATTATTTAAAATTCCCCAAACACAATTTCCTGTTAGTTTCTTCTTCTGTTGTCAATGTGCACATTAATGAGGAAGTTGAAATTGTAAAGCAAGTCAGTCACACTAAAATTCAGGAGAATAGAGAATATTGGAGATTCAATTTGGGGAAAAAAGTTATAAAGAAATAGTTTATGAAGTGGATATGCAAAGGCTCATTCTCCCAGATACATCTAGAAGCACTTTGAAAGCTTTTGGGGGGGCTTATCTCTTCATACTACATTAGTTTTAGTCTAGGTTTCTTGGGTTACTCCTGAAAGTCACTGCTCCTTGAATATAAATGTGGAGCTGAGTGCAAAATCCAAACTCTTGGAATTTCATTCTCCCTTACCTTTTGAAACTCACAATGTTGGAGCTTCCAATATTTTTACATAAAATAGGATGGAACAAATGCATTAGCCAAGAACCAACTCCATTTCACAGGATCAGTCAGCCTAAAGCTATCTCATTGGATACTATAAACAAAGGAGTCAACTGAAGGGCAAAACAGTTGAAGAAAATGATAATTGTTGAGGCTTTGGTTACTAGTGCCTTTTTGAAGGCAGGTTCTTGCCATGAAGCCAGATGGAGAGCCTTCTCCTAGTCAAGTGCCTAGCAGATCAAAACCAGTTATATGTCTACACATGCTCCAAGATTTGTCAAAATCAATTCATTACATATCATCACAACAGTCCCTGAAACAGGCTCTCTGGGAAATTTGCATCAGTTGAGCACATTGATTCATTCTGTACACCTTCCAGTCTCTCTTATACTTGACTATACTAATTTGTTACAAGGGAGGATTTTTATTTTGGGGGGAAGTAGGAGAGAATTTTGAGGGAAGAGGTAATGGTAGAGAAGAAAAAAAGAAAAAAATAGGTAACAAAAAATAAATAAGAGAAGGAAGTTCAGGAGGGAAAAACTCGGGACAGTTAAATTACTACATGGTTAAATTTAAGATGTACTTAAAAGAAAATCTCTCTATCTAAGAGATTAAGTTTTAAAGATAAAAAAAATTTAAACCTGATAATTTTGTACAAAAGCTAATGCTAGCATTCTATTAGAAGGAAAGTCTAAATCTTTAAGTGGGGGAAATGAATCTACATGTCATTAAAAAAATCACTTAGCATAACTAAATCCTATCACTGAGAGCAGATGTGGATTGTGCTATTAATCAAGGCAAATCATTAGGTATTAATTATACTTAGTAATAGAATAATTACTTGATAACCCAAACTTCGATAAGAATCCTACCTGTAGCTTCCACCTTCCCCAGATCAGGATCTTATTGAAATTATGTCACAATTTGTATTTATAACCATTAAATATATTAAGTGCTTGGAAAAACTCTTCTTCTTGCAAAGACAGACAATTACTAATTATAAAAGAAAAGCATCATGTTCATGACACCACAACTTCAACAAAATTGTTGATAATTTAGCAAATATGGTTAAAGAAGTAAACTGTATCACAATTTCATGAGTAGGTCAAGCTATCCCTTTTTGCTAAAAGTTGACATGCTTCCAGTGCTTTAGTTCACCAAATGTTTTACATTCATTAGATCCCAAATCCAATTTTTATCCATTTTATGATTCAACACCTGAAGCTTGTGGTTTAATGATCTTCTAAACACTACTAACAGAACTAAAAATAGGATTACATTTTATGTTTTTCCTTCTTTTCAGTGCCAAACTTTTCAAACATACATTATATAGCCAATTATTTTTTTATCCCTTACTTTCTGACTTCTCTCCTCAGCAGTCTTCTGACATAGTCCTATCAGGAGGCAATCTGGGTGCACAGAATTTGAGAGAGAGAGAGAGAGCCCCAAAGTGAAAACACTGCTAAAAGAACAAGAGAAAAGAAAAGACTTATTGCTATCATTTGTGCAGGACCTACAGCTCTCTTGGCTCATGAAATAAGTTTTGGAAGCAAAATTACAACCCACCCAGGGACCAAAGACAAGATGATTGATGGAAATTATTATACCTACATAGAGAATCATGTGGAAAAAGATGGCATCATTCTTATAAGCTGTGGTCCCAGAACCAGCTTCGAGTTTCAGCTTGCAATTATTGAGGAACTAACTGATGGGAAAAGAAGTAGCAGATCTAGTGAAAGCTCCACTTGTTCTTCAAAATTAGTGATAAAAGCTTTCTTGATTAATAAGCGTAATCATTCCTTAGAAATCATTAATATTTAATTTTTTGGAGTATGAGAAGCAATTTAATAGAGATTGTTTGAAATGTAATCCTTGAGAACAAGGATTACATATATATACTAATTTCTATACATTAATTTATATTCAAACTAAAGGAAAACTTAAGAAAAATATTTGCCTGCTTGATAATGTGACTGCAATGGCAATTGTCTGAGAGACTGAAGATAGCTGCATGCATTTGCAGCTCAGTATTATGCTTTCCTGTTCACACATTTCTGAACTTTGTTGGCCCAATAAAATACAACATTTGGTAAATAAAAAAATAATCAAAAGGTCATTAATGATTTCTGCCTTAAAATATCTATCCTAACACTTTTTACAAATCACGTAAGAAATGACAATATACCACTGTTTGTTGTTTGTCAGTAATAAAAAGGATACATTTGATTTGGTAAAGCAAAATGGCACCTTAAAAGCTCTTTTCCAAGAAGCCTTCCATGCATATGTTTAAAACATATCTGATTTCTTGAGGCAACATAGACAACTGTAAAAATGACAGGATTTGAGAATTGGAAGGAACCTCAGTGGACAGCTAACCCAACTGTAGTTCAGCAATCCCCACTGACAAACGATATTCACCCTCTGCTTCAAGACCTCTAAGGAAGGGAGCCTGATAGTTCTCAAAGAAGGTTATTCTACTTTTAAACATCTCTAATTGTTAAGAAGTTTTTTGTTTTTGTTTTTCCCCCCAAGCACCAAATCTAAGTTAAACCTCTGTAACTTCTTCCCATTGCTCTTGCTCCTATCCTCTGGGGCCAAACAGGGACAAGTCTAATTCTTCCTCCATTTGACAACTATTCAAATAGTTGAAGACAGAAATATTCTTCCTGAGTCCATTCTAAGTTTTTCTTCACACCTTTTAAGATGTAAAATAAGAAAAAATATTTCTTACAATTTTGTCAAATCAGCAGATTGTTTCAATATGACTAAGCTACTAATTGTGTAGGTTGAAGGAACAATTTAGGTGTTTAGGACAAAGTAATTCTTACAGGATTCTGATGATAATAAATGTTGAAAAAATAAAACATGGTAAGCGTGGAAAGAACAATGGATATGGAGACAGAGGATTTGGATTCAAATCCCACCCCCAGCAATTACTTCTCTTATGACTTTAGCTAAATCCCTTAACCTATTTGTCCCCTAGTTCCCTGGGAGTTTGACTAGCTAGTCTCTAAGGTCTCTAAGTCTAGTTCAAAATCGATGGCTCTATGATCCTATTAATTACCCAGTCAATTTTTAAAAAGGGCTTATGATTCTACCACATACACCTATTCAATTATATATTTGTACACATATAGTCCATGACTACCAGCAATGGCACACTGTAGATGGCACAATCTAGTGATATCCTAGAGAAGTAGAGTATTTTCAGGTTACTTAATAGAGTGCTCAGAAAATTTTCTGTCCTTTTATACAAAATAAGTGATACTTAAATCTGTTTGTTACATCATCCTCTTCTGTGTTTACTAACATACTCTTTCTATCACTTCCTTTATTGGTGTAATATTGGACAGGAACAATATTCTTACGCTGATATCTTTCTTTGGTATAACATCTGGATAAAGCTATTTTTAAACTTCCTCTTCTTGTGATGCTATTTCCTTGTCCCAAGTCCAGAAGAGTGGCCTTTTTTTTGGGGGGGGTGGTCACTCCTTTATTCAATCTTTACCCTTTATTCATCTCTAATTTTTCTGAACTTAGCAGATTTGATATAAGAACATTTTTATATACAGAATGGAACAGAAAAAAGAATGTGAAACTATTAGTCTATTACATATAGTTTGCTTTTTAAAATTATATACTATACTGAAAATGTTAGTTTTAAATCTGTTTTGCTTGTTTGTATTTCCTTCTGGTATACCTTTTGTTCTTTTTTATACATTTTTTAAAATGCTTCAGAGTTTTTTTCTTTCTTTCTTTCTTCCTCCCTCTCTCCCTTCCTTCCTTCCCTTCCTCTTTCTTTTCTTTCTTTTTTGAAGGAAGGCTTTCATGAGACTAGCCTTCATTTTGTTACATTTTAAATAAATACATATATTTAGCATCCAATTTCATTTCTTAACTTAAAATGATATGATAAAAGCATTGACCACCAGCTGTCACCTCTCATATACTGATGGCCAAAAAAAGTAACTATATTTGAAGCCTTGAAAAAAAATTGCTAAGCCATCAGCACTTCCTTGTCAAAATGATCAGTATAATTGACAATATAAGTAACAAAAGACACAAAGCAGAAATGCAAATCATTACTTTCCATTGTGCTGATACTTATAAATGGTCCAGTCTCTATGCCTAGTCTTTAACAATTTTGGTTCAGGCACTGCCACTTTTAACATGGCTTGAGAGCACACATATATGTAACCTATGGATCAAATGGGATTCCTGTATTCCTCTCCTCTTAGCAAATGAAACAGATCCAATCTTGGGCACTCTAAGAACAATTGATATGCCATTTATTTGCCCCCATACAGAAATCTCCCTGGTAGCATTTGGATTTTGTTAATGGTTAGTTCTCATTTAGAAACTGTAAAATTTTCACAACATTATGTTTATTAAAAAATTCAGCTTACTTTATAATTTCATGATTTAAGATACTTCCAGAGGCCTCAAAATCCTATATCCATTTCTATATCTCCCTTAGAAATAATCTGTTTCCTGTGTAAGCATTAATCTCTATTAAGCAAATGTAAAATCCAAAATATATAAAGATTAAAAAATAAGGATTCACATCCAAGTCCTAGTAGCAAGGTAATGGCTACCCTTTTCTTTTTTGTTCACAACTTAATTTTTTTTAAATTGTTCTTACCTTTTATGAATTTAAACATCAGCATGAAATACACAAACATTTCCTCATAAAAAGAAGAAAGAGGATTTCTTATGATGCAAAATAATACATAATTTCTTAAAATAACTATTTTAATTTAATTTAGTGTATTTGTTAATAACAATTAATATGGGTTTATAAGACAATGATGAGAAAAACATACCAAAAACTTTTTTGTACATTTCAAAATTAACATGGTAGTTTCAGTGTTGACCTGTAGGTTTTTGTCTCCTTCTGAACTTTTCCTGATCTCTTCTGTTTATTTCTTAGTGATTCATTAATGTTTTCTTCTTTCCTTCCTTCATTTCCTTCATTCCTAATTATCCCACTGCTTCCCAACCCCATTTGAACAAAGTTATAAAGGTGAACATTATAACAAATAAATATGCTTAGGATAGCATTGGCCAGCTCTAAAGATATATCTCATTTTGCAACTCTACACCATCACTTCTCTGAATGGAGTGGGAAATGTTTCATTATAAGTTTCCTAGAGTTGTTATTTTTTTCTAGTTCTATAAAGTAATCATTTGAAAAATTCACTGGTATGGGACTGAATCTGGAAACTAAGAAGCATCAACATTTTTATTATTTGGCATTGCCCAACCATGAGGAATTAATATCTCTCCAGTCATTTGAGTCTGGTTTTATTTCTGTAAACATAACATAAAACATAGTCACATGCATACTCTTATGTATGTTTTGTTACATGAATTGTCAGATATCTAATACATTCTATAAAAGTTTGGAATAGGATTTCTTAATCTACCTCTTCCAATAAGTTGTTGTTCATAATATATAGGCTTTTGTTGGTTTGCTTTATATCCTGCTACCTTAATGAAGGTTTTATTTTTTTTTCAATTTTATTGGTTCTCTAGAACCCTCTAGGACAAAGTAAACCATTATGTCATCTGTAAATGTGATAATTTTATTTCTCCTTGTCTATATTTATATTTTCCATTCCTTTTTAAAAATCTTAATATTTCGAGGGCAGCTAGGTGGCACAGTGGATAGAGCACCAGCCCTGAAGTCAGGAGCACCTGAGTTCAAATCTGATCTCAGACACTTAACATTGCCTAGCTGTGTGACCCTGGGCAAATCACTTAACCCCAATTGCCTCAGCAAAAAAGCAAAAAAAAAAATCTTAATATTTCTAAAACTACATCTGAAAACAGTGTTGACAATTCTTGCTTTGCCACTGTTCTTATTAGAAAATCCTCTAAGAGTTCTCCATTTTGTATTCATGGTCTTAGATATATACCATTTACTATATTAAGGAAAGGTCCACATATTCATATGTCTTCAATTTAATTTACCAATTCACTTGGGGAAAGGATGTCTTTAATTTTGTTTCTCTTTCAGAATCTGTGATTTTGCATTTGGACAAGGTTTTTTGATTTATTGCTCTTCCAGCTTTTAGTTGCACATTGATTTGTTCTTTTGTTGATTAAAGTAGAGATATAAAACATCTCCCCTAAATTTTGCTATAGCTACATTATAAAAAATTCTAGTATGCTATCTCATTGAAATAATGTTCTTTGGTAAAATTATCTATTGTTTCTAAGATTTTTTTTCTGTGACCAACAAATTCTTTAGGATTAAACTATCTAATCTCCATTTAAATTTCAATACTTTCTCTATAAAAGTTCTGAAATTAACAAATGCCATGTAAAATAAACATTTTTTTATATACAAATTAGAAAAGAAAACCACATCAAATCATGAATCTCTATCACACGGCTTCCTCTTCTCTTTAAGTATACAGTGAACTCAAAATGCAAAGCCTGCTATGTTTGTTTCTATTTTCTATTTGGTTTTCTTCTATTTTCTTTTGTGCATTTAAAAATGTTTTAAATGAGTTTCTCTTTTTTTCTTAATTTTTTTTCCTTTGGTAACCCCATTGATATAACTCTCTTCACCAACTTCTCAAAAAATTTTTGGGAAAAAAAGGAAAAAGTATTTATAATAAATATACATACCCAAGCAAAACAAATTCCCACATTTATTGAGTCAAAATATGTATGCCTCATTCTGTACCTTGAGTTCATTACTTCTGACAGGAAGTGAAGAATGTTTTACTATTCATCTTCTGAAATCATGGGTGCTCAATATATCAAATGCAATGCTTTAAAAAAATTCCCTTTTATAACGTTGTTTTAATTATATAAAGTATTACCTTTGTTTTCCCTATTTCCCTATTTCTTAAGTCTTGGCAACTTTATCTGAAATCATTCCTTTAGTCATTTCTTAAGATATTATAATACTACAATACATTCACACACCATAATTTGTTTAACCATTCCCCAATTAAATGGAACCCCCCTCCAATTCTTTGCTATAACAAAAAGAAATGTTATAAATATTCTTATCTCAATAGATTCCATTCTTCCCTCTTTGATTTTTTGGAGAAATGAGCCTAGTTCCAAGTGCTTTACAGAACAGTTGGACCATTTCACAGATATAGCAATAAAGTACTAATAGGCTTATTTTCTAGCACCCCTCCAATAGTTGTTACTCTGCTTTTTTATAATTTTTGCCAATCTGTTAGTTCTGAGATGAATTCTCAAAGTTTTTTAAATTTGCAATTCTCTAATTTTTGGTAATTGAGAGAATTTTTATATAACAATAATATCTTGCATTGTGTCTTTTGAGGATTGCTTGTTCATATTCTTTGATTTTTTTAATTGGGAAATGTTATTTGTTTTATACAATTGAATCAATAACTTCTTGGATATCATAACTTTATTAGAGAAACTTTCTGCCTGCCTCTCCCCTCAACTCCAGTTAACTAGTTCCCTTCTTAATTTAACTGCATTGGTTTTGGTTTTGCAAAGTGTTTTTCATCTTATGTAATTAAAACTGCCCTTTTTATCTTCTGTAATCTTCTTGATTCCTCATTTGATCATGGATTTTTTTCCTTATCCATGGTTACAAAATATTTCTTTCTTTGCTTCTCTAATTTACTTATGATGTTATCTTTTATATTTAAGTCATGTATCAATTTATAGTTAGTTTTGGTGCATTACAATGATTTGGGGACTTCCAGGGTAAGGGCAAGAGACCTTGGTCTTAAGTGTATGAAATAGTCTACTCAGAATTCAAGGATTCAGGAAGAATGTGTATTTAAAACTCACTTATCTCTCCAGTGCATAGCATAAGAGAAAGTACCTAAGTTAGGTAGGGTTAGGAAAGGGTAGATACAAAGATAAAGAGAAGTTCAGCCATGTAAAGAAAAGGTAAAAGGTATAAGATCTCAGGATCCCTCCATTAGGAGATTGTCCCATTCTTGACATGAGGGTTGACTAGAGAGATTCTTCTAGGGCAAAGAGTGAGGGATGTTAGACTTATTATTTGTTGTCTCATGGAATCACTAAATTTGTTGGCTTCTATTTTTTCCACTTATTCTGCTGCCTTGGTGAAGTTTTTCATGATTTAGTCTACATTATTTATTCCTCATTTCATTTTTTCCCTCTCAATATCTATTTTCACTTCTGATAACATTTTTTAAAAATCTCTAGTTTCATTTCTTCCAGACTTTCTTAAAGGTTTGTGGCCAAGTCATAGTATTCTATGCCTGTGTACTTGGAGCAATTGTAGGATTACTCTATTCCTCTAATATTACCTCTTAGGCCACTCTTAACCCAAATTTTATATGGGGCTTGGCATTTTCTTCTGTTTACTCATATTATCAGCTTCAGTTACTAGATTACAATTTTGTGTTCAGGCCAATACCCTCTGGCACTCTTAGATGGTTGGGTAGACTAGGGCTTCTTTGACCCGATATCCTCTGTAGTCTGAGTGCTGCTATTGATCTGGATGATATGGATAAGGTCCTACCATTTGCCTCAATCTTAGTTTTCAACAGATTCTAGTGGGATCTTGTAGAGTAATTTGGGCATGGGCTTCTTGCATATCCCCCAACATTGATACCAAGGTATTAAGTTTTTGTTATTTCCTCTTGTCCTTCCCAGAGCTCCAAGGAGTGCAGTCAGTGACCTGTGGAGACTAATCCTGTCTCTTACTGCTATTCAAACGAGTCAGAGCTGAGATCTGGTTTTAAGTCCCTGATTACTGGATCTTTTTTTTTAATTTATGGAATAAAACAAATATTTCCATAACATATTATAATTAAAATGCACATGAAACTGCAAATCTATTATGTATATAAACCCTGATATTCCTTTTAAATATATGTTATTATGTAAATTTCTTTTATTCTTCCCCTTCCTTTGCCCTAAATATGACAAATATGTGTGTAATATATATATTTATACACACACACACACACACACATATATATATATATATATATATATATATATATGACCCTGAAATCAGGCTCAGGGCTCTATCCTCTGCATTAACTGCCCCCATCTTTTGTAATTTATTAAAGTAATTCCAAAGTGTTGGAATTATCTGTGTAATAGACTATTATATTGGGGCAGCCAGGTGGCGCAGTGGATAGAGTACCAGCCCTGAAGTCAGGAGGACCTGAGTTCAAATTTGATCTCAGACACTTAACATTCCCTAGCTGTGTGACCCTGGGCAAGTCACTTAACCTCAATTGCCTCAGCAAAAAAAATAGACTATACTTAAGAATAAATATTATATTTTATTATTTTATGTTGAAAAATTGGCTACCAAATTGGAAAAAATAACTTTTTCATTGTAAAATTTGCCATATTTTGTGGTTGTTCAGTTATGTCCAACTCTTTGTGATCTCATCTGGAGTTTTCTTGGTATTTGCCATTTCCTTCTCCAGCTCATTTTACAGATGAGAAACTGAAACAAAAAGGCAAGGTTCACATAGTTAGTCCGAGGTCTAATTTGAACTCACAAAGATAAGTCTTACTAACTTCAGGCTTGGCATTCTATCCACTGTGTCACCCAGTTGCCCCAAATATATCATATACATAGACATTAATAGATACATTTTTTTTTCTAAAAGTTCTTTTTTCACCCCTTTGTCAAAAATTCTAGTTTAAGCCAATCATCATAAATGGTTTTTAATCTAAATGGCAAATTATATATTTACATTTTTCTTAAATCAGATTTGACAACTAGGAACCACAAATGTCGTCTGAGGAAGGGGAAAAAATAAACCAAAAAAAATTTCCAAAAAAAATCATAAACAGAAACTTTTCACAAATTACCTTTCTAAAAGGTAAAGTTGTTTAGAATGCTCAAAAGAGCATCATTCTTATATCAGATCAAGCAAAGTCCAGGATAGAAGAAAAATTGTGCCAAGAGGCGATTTCTCAGCAAGATGTTAACATCTGAACACAAAGTGATGTGTCTAAAAGTAGAATCAGTGAGCTGAAAACAACCTGGGTGTGAGTCAGAGAATATTAGGACAGGCCCTGTCCACCAGAAATACAGACTTGATTGCATGTGACTTCTGTCATGTCTGGAGAAATCAAGAGCTAAACATAAAAGCAAAGCAACAGAAATGTTTCCAAATGAGCCATGCAAGCTCTGAGGCACGTCATCTGGCAGCCAGTCAAATTCAAAGGGAAAGCATCAACATGCCTCATTTAGAGTCTTCAGTCATGATGCTTCTTCATTAACCTTCAAAAAGGAAAAAGGGAAACTTCATTTTCCAAGTTGTGTTCATTTCCTCCGTTATGATACCTCTCCTCTTTGGCTAACTAGTATCTGTGAGAGCTGGCTCAGGCTCATTAGCGTCTTTAGAATCCTAATGACCCACTCAGTAGCAATAAATGAAAAACTAATCCTCATTTCATACCATTGACCGAAAAGGATTTACTAACTCATGCTACCCTGCAATCAGGCTTGTAAGAGGGAGATTACTGCCAGTTAATACAGTAAATCTACACATTCCAATCTGCTCCAGTAAGGAGTATTTAAAGCTTATTTCCTTATTATGGCTAAGTGTCTTAATGCTATGGCATAAAAGTTTTGATAAGGTTCATAACCTTATGAGTTAGATGGGGTAGTAGATTCATGCTGGACTCGGAGGAAAGCAAATTCAAACCCTTCCTCAGATACTTAAGAGATATATAACCTTTAATCTTTGTTTGCCTCAGTTTCCTCACTGTAAAAGGGAATAATAGTTGCCCTTACCTCAAAAGGTTGTTGTGAGGATCAAATGAGGTAATACTTATAAAATATTTAGAACAATCCTTGTAATAAGTGCCACATTATTTATTATTATATATTATCGTAAGCTATCATTATTATTATTTTTATATCCTACGTTATATTAATTATCATTATTATTAATTATTATTAGATGGTGTAGTAAATAGGGCATGAACTCTGGTGTCAGGAGGACCTGAATTCAAATCCAGCCTCAGACACTTCCTAGCAAGTCATTTAACCCTTGATTCCTCATCTGTAAAATAAACTGGAGAAGGAAAGGCAAACTATTCTAGTATCTTTTCCAAGAAAACCCCTAAATGGGGTCATGAAGATTTGGACATGACTAAAATAACTGAACAACAACAAACTTAGAACAGTGCTGGTACATTTCATATAAATGTTGCTATTATTATTATTAACTATTATTTTTAAAATATATATTATAAGGTTGTCATGAGGATCAAATGAGATAATTATTAAGTACTTAAAACAGTGCATGATATATTGTAAGTATTATATAAATGTAATTAATTATTATTAAATGATCAATTACTTATTAATTAAATTATTATTGTTATTAAAGCCCCCTGTATCACAAGGCTATTATGAGGATCAAATAAGATCATTATTATAAAGCATTAAGTTTTATAATATAAATATAAACAACTTATACATTTATAATATAAATAATATATTATATAAATATTATTATATAAATAATGTAAAGCCTTATATTATATTATTATTATTATTATCTGTAAAATGGAAGTTAATTAATTCATTGGGGCAGCTACATGGCAAAAGTAGATTAAATGCCAGACCTACAATCAGAAAAACCTGAATTCAAATCTGGCCCAGACAGTAGCTGTGTGACCTGGGCAAATCACTTAAGCTCTGTTTGCCTCAGTTAAAAAAGAAAAAACCTCCCAGGATTGTTGTGAGAGAATAATTGTAAAATACTTGTCACATAGTAAGTGTTATATGTATGTTAACTATTATTATAATTAAGCACCCACAATGTGCCAGGTACTGTAGGATACAAAGGTGAAAATAGCCCCTCCTAACAGTTTAAATGAGGGCAGGGAGGGAACCACATTTAATAATTATGTTCAAACATGATACATACAAGATGAATTGGGAATGACCTCAGTTTGGTGTCCATGTATTATGGGCCACATGTGTGGGACCCACCATGTATTGGGGCCCCCAGCTCTCCTAGGGGGTTTGATGAAGAAATCCCCTCAACTTTTGTCAGAGCAGAAAGCAGCTTTGGTGATTCAGACATGAGATAACATGGTATAAAACAGCCTGGGAAGCCTTTGCACCCCTACCAAATGCACATCACCACCAAGGTTGGCTGTTCTTCCTAGCAAAAGCAGTTTCAGTGGCAATTCCCTCCCCAACATCAGCTTTTCCTCAGCTTAACTCTCTCTAATAATGACATCTATAGGTCTATGGAATAATTCAGATTCATTTCTCATTGCTTCCATTGCTTAGCACATGGTAATTGATTAATACATACAAATTGATTTGATTTGACCTCTTCCCTCCATCCTATCTTCTGTTGAAGAAGAAATTGTCTTCTATCTTTTTTAAAATGTAGGATTTGGAAGGTGAAAAAAAAAGATCTGAGTGCAGATTGAAGCATTCTTTTTTTTTTTTTTTTACAAACTTTATTTTTCTTGTTTTTTCTTGTTTTTTTCAAGATGGCAAATATGGAAATACATTTTGTGTGACTTCACATGTATACATTGATAAATTGTTTTCTCAATGGGGGTGGGCCTGTAAAAAGGGAGATAATTTGGAACTCATACTTTTTTAAATGAATTGTTGAAATAAAGTATAGTTATTTTTTTAAAAAGAAAGGGAACTAAGGATAAGGACTCCCCATGTTTGATACTTTAGGATGAAGTTGTCTACATAAATGGGGCCCAAACTATGTGATAGACCTGCATAGGTCCTGGGAGAGGAGTCACTTGCAGCCCAAAAGCCCTGATATCTACCTGGGGCAAAGCTGAAAGTGACACTCCCAACTCAGTAGCTCCAGTGCCCCCAAATTCACAGCTTTCACTCAGTACAATGCTTCTCCTTTACAAGCATGTGTTTGCCTCAAAGGCTTCTCCATGTTTAGTCAAGGGGATAATTATGGTTTAGTTTTATATGCTCTCCCGTTTATGGGAATCTAAAGAGGCTCTTTCTTGATTTATTTTCTGCTTCTTAGCTCACACTGAAAAGGGATGTCTACCAAACTTTTTTTATTCTGAACTTAACACCCCCAAATGAGCGTTTCTCTATATACAGCACACAACATAAAGATAGTATTATATATGAAATCACAAATCTTTTTCATGTCACTTGCTTTAAAAAAAGTTTAAATGAGTTCTACAGGTTACTTTTAAAACCATCCTGCTTGTGTCTATACTTCCTTTTGAACTTTCCTCTGCTCTCTTCTGTGCATTAAAAAAAAAATGTCCCAAGGGCTGAGCTTTGGACATCATTACTACTAAGCCCAACTCTTTCCTCTAACTTCTCATCATTACCTCCCTCCCTGGCCAATTAAGACAATCTTATAACAAATCCAAGCCCCAACCTTGGATAACTCCTACCATCTGTTGTCTTTACCTTTATTCATATGCTTCTGAACAAAGCTGGAGAAAATTATAATACTGTGCTGACTGGAGCCACTATACATTTGTTAAGTAATTTTAACTGGGCCCTCTTTGCAGCAAGGCAATCCTAATCAATTCACTGTCCCATTTATCTCATTTTCTTTTCCCTATCTATTCATCCTGCCTCAAATTTCCCATAGCTTCCTTTCCCCCACCCTCTCAGCTGAGAACCTTGTCTCATGTTTCATTGAAAAAAAAATTGAGGTCATTTGCCTAGAGCTGCCTCTTCTCCTCTTATTTCATCTCGCATCACCCAAAAGCCTTTCCTCATTATGTCTGCTGACATATGGTGAGATATCACCCTTGTCTCACATAATGAGGTAGACCTTCTTCTTGCCAAAGCAAGTGCTTCTACATGCATAAGAGATCTCATTCCATCCCATCTTTTCCAGCAGATTACCCTCTTCCATCATTCATTAATCTTAAATCTTCCCTGGTCTGTTCACTGTTTCTCTACTACCTACAAAAATCACCTGTGCCTTTCCTATCCTCAAAAAAACCCTCATTTTATCCATCCGTTTCCATTAGCTATTGCCCTCCACACCCTTTTTCCCCCCTCAGCTTATTTCTCTGTACTCTGACTTTTGACTGCATCATTCAACTGAAATTTCTTCCCCAGTTACTAATTAAATAATCTAAATTAAATTAATCTAGATTGCCAAATCTAATGTGCTTTTCTCAATCCATTTCTTCTTTCTTTCTTTATTTTTTTCTGAGGCAAATGGGGTTAAGTGACTTGCCCAGGGTCACACAGCTAGGAAGTGTTAAGTGTCTGAGATCAGATTTGAACTGAGGTTCTCCTGACTTCAGGGCTCGGGCTCTAACCGCTGTGCCACCTAGCTGCTCCTCAATTCATTTCTTCTTGGCCTCTCGACAGCCTTTAACATTGCTGATCACACTTTTCTCCTTGATACTCTTATCTTCTCTAGATCTTTATATTACATTTCTTTCTTCTATTCTCTCCCAGCTGTTCAACCTTCTCAGTCTCCTTTGCTGAATACTCATTTAAGTCACAACCAGTAATTGTGGGTGTCCCCAAGACACCTGGATCCTCTTCTATTTTCCCTCTATACAGTTTCTCTTGGTGATCTCATCAACATTTATCGTTAACTCATTTTTCAGTAATGTCCTATTCTTCATGACCCCAGTTGAGGTCTTTTTTGATAGATACTGGAGTGATTTGCCATTTCCTTCTCCAGCTCATTTTACAAATGAAGAAACTTCAACAAACAAGGTCAAATGACTTTTCCAGGGTCACACATCTAGTAAGTGTACAAGGCTGAATTTGAATTCAGGTTTTCCTAACTCAGGCCTAGAGCTTTATAGCTTTACCACCTAGCTGCCCTCTCATTAGTTCCCATGGATTCAATTATCATCTCAATGCAGAAGATTCTTAAATCTATTTATCCATCTCTCTCTCTGTTGACCTCTAGAATTTCATCTCCAAATATCCAGTAGACAACAGAATATCTCATAAGTTTCTTAAATTCATCATTTTCAAAACCTAATTCATTACCTTTTCCCCCAAGTCACTCAGGCTCAAAACCTATGAGTTACTTTTGACTGCTTTTTCTCTTTTACCCTCCCTCCCCATATCCAATCCATTACCAAGTTTTATTGATTAAGAGTTCTTAAGTTTTTAAAGTATTGTTTCTCTTTACAATGTTGTTATAGCATAAATTATTCTTCTGGTTCTGCTCATTTCCCTCTATCAGTTCATATTTTCCAAAATTCTCTGAAATTGTCTCTTTTCATTATTTCCTATGGAACTTCCATTGATGTACAATTTGTTCTGTCATTCCCCAATGCCCTTGCCTTAGATTCAACTCTATTGCTTTCTTTTCTTTCATTCCTCCTTCAGGATCAGAAAGTACATTCTACTTTCAGAACACACGAGACAGGTAGGTGATACACTGAATAGGGCACTAAGCTTAAAATTAGGAAGACCCACATCAAATATTTACTAATTATGTGATGCTGGTCCAGTCACTTAACTTCTATTTGCTTCAGCTTTTTCAGCTCTTAAATGAGGATGATAATAGGACCTACTTCCCAGGACTGTTGTAAGGATCTAAAGAGATGAGATTTGTAAAGTGTTTAGCCTAGTGCCACATTGTAAGCACTATATAAATATTAGCTATTATTATTATTCCCTCTGTAGTTTTATCTTGCCTCTTAATGCTTCTTTCCATACCCATTTATTTCCCTGTTGAATATATTTCTATACCAAATGTGTGTGTGTGTGTGTGTGTGTACTTAGTCTTTCTTTTCCAGTTTAGACAAGAGTATAATTCATTGAGTGGTTATTACCCCAATCCTCTTCTCGATATGTATATGTACATATACATATACATACCTAGAGATACTAATTTAATTAGCTTATGAGATTACCAAGTGAGATAAAATCAGGCAAAAAGAGAAAGGAACTTAAGTCAGGTTCTTGGAATACCTATAGTTAAGAGTGTGACAAGGATAAAGTACCAGCAAAGGAGACTATAGAACAGAGAAGAGGGAAACCAGAAGAGAGAGGTGTCATGAAAATTCAGAAGAAAAAGAAAATCCAAAAGAAGGCGATCAGCATATCAAAAATGCATAGAGGTCAAGGAGGATCAATATTGACAAAAGGATGTTTGATTTGGCATTTAAGAGATCACTGATAACTTTGGATAACTTTGGATAAAGAGTCTGGGAGTCTAGCAATCCTTATCTCAGATCAAGTAAAAGCCAAGAGAGATCTAATCAAAAGAGATAAGGAAGGAAACTATATTTTATTAAAGGGTACCATAGATAATGTAGCAATATCTATACTAAATATATATGCACCAAGTGCAATAGCACACAAATTCCTAGGGGAGAAATTAAGAGAGATGCAAGAAGAAATAGACAGCCAACAATACTAGTGGGGGATCTCAACCTTGCTCTCTCAGAACTAGATAAATCAAACCACCAAATAAACAAGAAAGAAACTAGGGAGATAAACCAATTGTCAGAAAAGCTAGGTATGATAGATCTATGGAGAAAGTTGAATGGAGACAGTAGGGAGTTTACTTTTTTCTCAGCAGTCCATGGAACCTATACAAAAATTGACCATGTGTTAGGGCATAAAAACCTCAAAATCAAATGCAGAAAGGCAGAAATAGTAAATGCATCTTTTTCAGATCATGATGCAATAAAAATCACATGCAATATAAGGCCAGAAGAAAATAAACCAAAAGTTAATTGGAAATTAAATAATCTAATCCTGAAGAATGAATGGGTGAAAGAGCAAATCATAGACACAATCAATAATTTCAGCCAGGAGAATGACAATAAGGAGACAACATACCAAAATTTGTGGGATATGGCCAAAGCGGTTATAAGGGGCAATTTTCTATCTCTAGATGCTTACTTGCATAAAATAGAGAAAGAAAAGATCAACGAATTGGGCTTATTATTAAAAAAAAACTAGAAAAAGAATAAATTAAAAACTCTCAATTAAATACCAAATTGGAAATTCTAAAAATAAAAGGAGAAATTAATAAAATTGAAAATAAGAAAACTATTGAATTAATAAATAAAACTAAGAGTTGGTTCTATGAAAAAACCAACAAAATAGATAAGCCTTTAGTTAATTTGATAAGAAAAAGGAAAGAGAAAAATCAAATTGTTATTGTCACAAATGATAACGTAAAACTTTCCTCCAATGAAGAGGAAATTAGAGCAATAATTAGGAGTTACTTTGCCCAACTTTATGCCAGTAAGTTTGATAATCTAAATGAAATGGAGGAATATCTACAAAAATATAGATTGCCCAGGTTAACAGAAGAGAATATAAATCATTTAAATAGCCCCATATTAGAAAAAGAAATAGAACAAGCTATTAACCAACTCCCTAAGAAAAAATCTCCAGGGCCAGATGGATTTACATGTGAATTCTACCAAACATTCAAAGAACAATTAATTCCAATACTATACAAACTATTTGAGAAAATAGGGACAGAAGGTATACTGCCAAAATCCTTCTATGAGACCGATATGGTTCTGATAGCTAAACCAGGTAGGGTGAAAACAGAGAAAGAAAACCATAGACCAATTTCCCTAATTAATATTGATGCAAAAATTTTAAATAAGATATTAGCAATGAGATCACAGAACGTTATCCCCAGGATAGTATACTATGACCAAGTAGGATTTATACCAGGGATGCAGGGCTGGTTCAATATTAGGAAAACTATCAGCATATTCAATCATATTAATAACCAAACTAACAAAAATCATATGATTATTTCAATAGATGCAGAAAAAGCATTCGATAAAATCCAACATCCATTCCTATTAAAACACTAGAGAGTATAGGAATAAATGGGCTTTTCCTTAAAATGATTAGTAGCATCTACTTAAAACCATCAACAAGCATTATATGTAATGGGGACAAACTAGAACCATTCCCAATAAGACCAGGAGTGAAACAAGGCTGCCCACTGTCACCATTACTATTTAATATTGTATTAGAAATGTTAGCTTTGGCAATAAGAGAATAAAAAGAGATAAAAGGAAGTAGAGTAGGTAATGAAGAAACCAAATTATCACTCTTTGCAGATGACATGATGGTATACTTAGAGAACCCTAGAGACTCAACTAAAAAACTACTAGAAACAATTCACAACTTTAGTAAAGTTGCAGGATTCAAAATAAATCCACATAAATCATCAGCATTCTTATATATTACCAACAAAGTTCAGCAGCAAGAGATAGAAAAAGAAATTCCATTCAGAATAACGGATGATAGCATAAAATATTTGGGAATCTATCTGCCAAGAAAATGTCAGAAACTATCCAAACTAAACTACAAAACACTTTCCACACAAATAAAATCAGACCTAGTCAATTGGAAAGACATTAAGTACTCATGGGTAGGCCGAGCAAATATAATAAAAATGACAATACTACCCAAACTAATCTACTTATTTAGCGCCATACCAATCAAACTCCCAAGAAATTATTTTACAGACCTAGAAAAAATAGTAGCAAAGTTCATTTGGAAGAACAAAAGGTCAAGAATTTCAAGGTAATTAATGAAAAAAGAGAGATGAAGGTGGCCTTGCTGTACCAGATCTAAAACTATATTATAAAGCAGCAGTCATCAAAACCATTTGGTATTGGCTGAGAAATAGAGCAGTCGATCAGTGGCACAGGATAGGTTAGCAGGACAATTTAGGCAATAACTATAGCAATTTAGTGTTTGATAAACCCAAAGACCCCAGCTTTTGGGATAAGTACTCACTATTTGACAAAAACTGCTGAGAAAATTGGAAAATAGTGTGGAAGAAATTAAGGCTGGACCCACACCTAACACCGCACACCAAGATAAGATCTAAATGGGTTCATGATCTAGATATAAAGAGTGATATTATAACCAAATTAGAGGAACACAGGATAGTTTACCTCTCAGACCTGTGGAGATGGAATAAATTTATGTCCAAAGAAGAACTGGAACTCTTAATTGAACACCAGATAGAAAATTTTAACTATATTAAGTTAAAAAGTTTCTGTACAAAGAAAACTAATGCAGACAAGATTAGGAGGGAATCATCAAAATGGGAAATCATCTTTACATTTAAGGGTTCTGATAAAGGTCTCATCTCTAAGATATATAGAGGATTGTCTCATATTTATAAGAATTCAAGCCATTCTCCAATTGATAAATGGTCAAAGGATATGAACAGACAATTTTCAGATGATGAAATCAAAACCATCTCTAGTCATGTGAAAAGTTGCTCCAATCACTATTGATCAGAGAAATGCAAATTAAGACAACTCTGAGGTACTACTACACACCTGTCAGATTGGCTAAAATGACAGGAAAAGATAACGATGAATGTTGGAGGGGATGTGGGAAAACTGGGACACTAATACATTGTTGCTGGAACTGTGAACAGATCCAACCATTCTGGAGAGCAATTTGGAACTGTGCTCAAAAAGTTGTCAAACTGTGCATACCCTTTGACCCAGCAGTGTTTCTACTGAGCCTATATCCCAAAGAGATCTTAGAGGAGGGAAAGGGCCCCACATGTGCAAGAATGTTTGTGGCAGCCCTTTTTGTAGTGGCTAGAAACTGGAAACTGAAGGGATGCCCATCAATTGGAGAGTGGCTGAATAAATTATGGTACATGAATGTTATAGAATATTATTGTTCTGTAAGAAACGACCAGCAGGACGAGTTCAGAGAGGCCTGGAGAGACTTGCATGAACTGATGCTCAGTGAAGTGAGCAGAACCAGGAGATCATTATTCACAGCAACAACAATACTATATGATGATCAATTCTGATAGGCATGGCTCTCTGCAACAAAGAATTGTCTCAAACCAGGTCCAATTGTTCACTGAAGAAAACCATATACACCCTGAGAGAGGTATATGAAATATGGACCACAACGTAACATTTTCATGTTCTCTATTGAGGTTTACTTGCATTGTATTTCCTTTATCGGATTATACTTTCTTGTAGATATGATTTCTCCTGCACAAAATATGATGCAATAACTATACATATATTCTATTTCTTAAGTATTCTAACATAATTATCATGTAGTGGATATCCTGCCATCTAGGGGAGGGGTGGGGAGTAGGGGGGAAAAATTTGTAACAGAAAGCTTTGTAAGGGTTAATGTTTAGGAATTATACATACATATGTTTTGCAAATAAAAAGTATTAATTAAAAAAAAAGAAATGTTAGCTTTGGCAGTAAGAGAAGAAAAAGAGATTAAACGAATTAGAGTAGATAACGAGGAATCCAAATTATCACTCTTTGCAGATGATATGATGGTATACTTAGAGAACCCTAGAGACTCAATTAAAAATTACTAGAAACAATTCACAACTTTAGTAAAATTGCAGGATACAAAATAAATCCATATAAATCACCAGCATTTTTATATATTATCAACAAAGTTCAGCAGCAAGAGATACAAAAAGAAATTCCATTCAAAATAACTGTTGATAATATAAAATATTTGGGAATTTATCTGCCAAGAAAAATTCAGAAACTATACGAACTAAAATACAAAACACTTCCCACACAAATAAAATCAGACCTAGTCAACTGGAAAAACATTAAATGCTCATGGGTAGGCCAAGCGAATATAATAAAAATGACAATACTACCCAAACTAATTTACTTATTTAGTGCCATACCAATCAAACTTCCAAGACATTATTTTACAGGCCTAGAAAAAAAATAGTAGCAAGGTTCATTTGGAAGAACAAAAGGTCAAGAATCTTAAGGGAATTGATGAAAAAAAAGGCCAATGAAGGTGGCCTTGCTGTACCAGATCTAAAACTATATTATAAAGCAGCAGTCATCAAAACCATTTGGTATTGGCTGAGAAATAGAGCAGTCGATCAGTGGTATAGAATAGGTTAGCAGGACAATCTAGGCAATAACTATAGCAATTTAGTGTTTGATAAACCCAAAGACCCCAGCTTCTGGCATAAGTACTCACTATTTGACAAAAACTGCTGAGAAAATTGGAAACTAGTTTGGAAGAAATTAGGGCTTGACCCACACCTAACACCACATACCAAGATAAGACCTAAATGGGTTCATGATCTAGATATAAAGAGTGATATTATAACCAAATTAGAGGAACATAGGATAGTTTACCTTTCAGACCTGTGGAGATGGAATAAATTTGGGTCCAAAGAAGAACTGGAACTCTTAATTGAACACCAGATAGAAAATTTTAACTATATTAAGTTAAAAAGTTTCTGTACAAACAAAACTAATGCAGGCAAGATTAGGAGGGAATCATCAAAATGGGAAATCATCTTTACATTTAAGGGTTCTGATAAAGGCCTCATTTCTAAAATATATAGAGAATTGTTTCATGTTTATAAGAATTCAAGCCGTTCTCCAATTGATAAATGGTCAAAGGATATGAACAGACAATTTTCAGATGATGAAATTAAAACCATTTCTAGTCATATGAAAGGTTGCTCCAAATCACTATTGATCAGAGAAATGCAAATTAAAGACAACCCTGAGGTACCACTACACACCTGTCAGATTGGCTAAAATGACAGGAAAAGATAATGAGGAATGTTGGAGTTGATGTGGGAAAACTGGGACACTGATACATTGTTGGTGGAACTGTGAACAGATCCAACCATTCTGGAGAGCAATTTGGAGCTATGCCCAAAAAGTTATCAAACTGTGCATACCCTTTGACCCAGCAGTGTTTCTATTGGGCCTATATCCCAAAGAGAACTTATAGGAGGGAAAGGGACCCACATGTGTGGGCAGCCCTTTTTGTAGTGGCTAGAAACTGGAAACTGAATGGATGGGAATGTTTGTGGCAGCCCTTTTTGTAGTGGCTAGAAACTGGAAACTGAATGGATGCCAATCAATTGGAGAGTGGCTGAATAAATCATGGTATACAAATGTTATGGAATATTATTATTCTGTATGAAACGACCAGCAGGATGATTTCAGAGAGGCCTGGAGAGACTTACATGAGGTGATGCTGAGTGAAATGAGCAGAACCAGGAGATCATTATATACGGCAACAACAATACTATATGATGATCAGTTCTGATGGACATGGCTCTCTGCAACAATGAAATGTCTCAAAACAGTTCCTATTGTTCATTGAAGAAAGCCATAAACACTTAGGGAGAGGGATATGAAATGTGGACCACAACATAACATATTCATGCTCTCTATTGATGTTTGCTTGGATTGTGTTTCCTTTCTCAAATTTTTTTTCTTGTAGAAATGATTTTTTTTTGCACAGCAAGTGTGGAAATATGGATACATATACTCGATTTGTCAAGTATTTTAACATAATTAACATGTAGTGGACTTCCTCCCATCTAAGGGAGGGGTGGGGACTAGGGGAAAAATTTGTAACAGAAAGCTTTGTAACGGTCAATGTTGAAGAATTACCCATATAAATAAATAAAAAGCTCTAATAAAAAAAAACTGAAAAAAAAGAAAAAATAAAGAAACGACCAGCAGGGTGATTTCAGAGAGGCCTAGAGAGACTTGTATGAGTTGATGCTGAGTGAAATGAGTAGAACCAAGAGATCAATGTATCATGATTATATGATGATCAATTCTGATGGACATGGCTCTTTTTCAACAATGAGATAATTCAGGCCAGTTCCAATGATCTTGTGATGAAGAGAGCCATCTATGCTCAGAGAGGTCTGTGGGAAGTGTGTGGATCACAATGTAACATTTTCACTTTTTTATTGTTTCCTTGCATTTTATTTTCTTTCTCATTTTTTCCTTTTTGATCTGATATTTTTTTGTGCAGCAAGATAGTTGTATAAATATGTAAGCATATATTGTATTTAACATTTATTTTTACCATGTTTAACATATATTGGATCACTTGCCATCTAGGGGAGGAGGTGGGGAGGATGGAGGGGAAAAATTGGAACACAATGCTTTGCAAAGGTCAATATTGAAAAATTATCCATGCATATGCTTTGAAAATAAAAAGCTTTAAAAAAAAAGGCAAAACACAATCCCTGTTCTCAAGGAGCTCACAGCCTAATGGGGAAGACAAACAACTACAAATAAATTATACATTATACTGTATATGTGTGTGTAACAATGATAAAATGAAAGTAGTCTCAGAGGGAAGACATTAAGATGAACGTAGTCTGGGAAAGGCTCCTTGCAGAAGGTGGCACTTCTGCTGAGACTTAAGGTAAGCCAGGAGGTAGAGGGAAACAAAAGTTATGAGTTGGTTGATTCTATATGTATTTGTGGGAGAGTGACCCTGATTTGGGGGATATTCTATACTAATTGTTATTATACATCAGCAAATACTTGTTTCTCAAGCTAATTAAGTCTGACTGATCAATTGGTATCAATGGATAATAATCAATGGGAGAAAACTCATGAGAGCTTATGAACCATCTCCAATCCCTCAGGGTCTACTAGAATGCTGAGGGAAGTGGTAGTATGTCTACACATATGTATTTATTTGTGTATACATACATATTTGTATTTATCTTATATATAGGTAATTATTCAATATTAATTTGCACAAACATATGTTCATACATATAAACATTTACCCATATAGTCAAACACATTTATATTTGTTGATAAATATATATTATATATACATAAATATTTACATTTTTCAATGAAGGCATTTGCCCCTCATATTTTTTTAATAAGGTGCTTAGTTTAATAAATACTTGTTGACTTTATTGCTGAATCCTCTCTAATGTAGAAAATATATGGGTTTTCTGCTTAAATGAATAATAACAGAATCTCTTTTTTCTTTGAGCACATCAGTCTCTGCAACCTCTTCTTTGAACATTCATCTTCCAGTGGGAATAGATGGGTGGGATTTCTATGCTCTATTCTCCAGCAATAATGGCAACTATGAGCACATGCAATGAGAACTAATGTTCACTGACAAATCTCCCACCTTGGTATTTCCAAAAAAAGGGCTGATTATGGCAAAAATTGTGATTTGCAAGTATAGATTTTCACTCCCAAACTGGAAAGTCAACAAGAACTCAATATACAATTATGAAACAGACAGATGGGCAGATGAGATACATGATTTATTCCAATGTTATTTATTCTTCAGTTGTGCCTGACTTTTTGTGGCGCCAGGAACGATGATCGCGCAGCAGGCCCTCCTAAAGTCTGCCAAGTCTCTCTTTGTTGTTCCAACGACACTGTTCATCTCACCCTCTGCCGGCCCTTTTTGCTTTTATCATTTCCAACATCAGGTGTCTCTTCCTGCGAGTTCTGCCTGCTTATTATGTAGCCAAAGAACTTAAGCTTCAGCTTCAGTACTGACCTTCCAGTAAATAGCCTGGACTGACTGATTTGATTTCCTTGGTCCAAGCGTCTCTCAACAATCTTCTCCAGCACCACAATTCAAAGGCATCAATTCTACAGGCTTAGATTTCCTCATAGTCCAACTTTCTCAACCATGCATCGCTGCTGGAAAAACCTTAGCTTTGAGTAAATAAACCTTTGCAGTAAGGCAATGTCTCTGCTTTTTGGTACGCTGTTCAGATTTGCCAGATTTCCTTCCAAGAAGCAAGCATTTTTTAACATTAAGGCTGCAGTTACTGACTAGGGTGATGTACCCATACAATGCTGACTACAGCACAAGAAAATAAAATCTGACATTACTTCCATTTCTTCTCCCTCTATTTGCCAGAAATTGCTAGGACAAGTTGACAAGATTTTGGATTGGTTTTGTTTTTGTTTTAAGTTTCAAGCCAGCTTTATTCCTATATATAAAAAAATTTAATACATGGGAAGAATCAAGATGCAATTTAATAATTGCTAGCATTAAATAAGTTGCAATAATGATAGTTCATAGGCTAGGAGGCTAATATTTAAGTTTCATTAGAACATAAAATAGTTTTGCAACATTAATTATTCCAAGCATTTTTATATTTTATCGCAGCACCACACTCTCCAGTAGTTCTGGCACTTGGCTGCTGGTAATACGAGCAAATACTTGTCAATGGCCTTCCTCTCCAATGTAGAAGACTGTTCCTATCACTGTTTGTCATTGTAATCAACTGATCTAGTAGATGTTACCTGTGTTCAAACCTAACCTCAGATGCTTACTAATTATGTGACCCTGAGAAAGTTCCTGTCCTTGCTTCCTCTATAAAATGAGCATAATAATATTCCTCTACGGTTGTTTTGAGGATCAAATGAGATATTTGCAAATCTTAAAGAACTATAAATGATACCCATTATTATTTTTAAAGGGGTAAGCCAGAAGTTTTCTATTTCATCTTTTAACAGATGCAACACTCCACCCCACTATTGGTCTCAGGGGACATTGTGACTCTCCCCTTGTAGATTTAGTTCCACTTAGTTCAAGTTTTCATATTTAACTCCACTCCAGTCTCTGAGACCATTCAAAAAGAATATAAGCAGCCACAGGTTCATACTTCAGGGGACATGCCATTAGGTTGGCCATACTGTTGGTTCAACTATAACCTTGTTCTCTGGTCTCAATAATTCAGCCTTGTTGGTTCTAAACAAATTCTCTTCTCATTCCCCATTTTCAAAAACTGGGTCCCTGACTTACTGTTTCCAAATCATATCTTGGAAACTTGCTTAGCATCCTAATTTCCCTTCAAGTTTTCCCTGGAATAACCTGGGGATGTTTAGACTTGAGATGAGAAAGCTTGTGTGTGTGTGTGTGTGTATGTGTATATATATATATACACATACACACATATACATATATATACACACATATATACATATATATAAATAAAATATAGTATATATAATAGCTATCCTCCTAAGTGTCTGTATTTAAACAGCTGTCATGAGATTTGCTCTGGTTGTATCCGGAAGGCAGAACTAGTAGCAGTGGATGGAAGAACAGAGAGGCGGATTTTGGTTTAAGATAAAGAAAAATTTTCTACCCATTAGAGATATCCAAAAGTGTAATGGGTTGCCTTGATAATCTCTTCTCATTCAGTCTTTAAGCAAAGGTTAAATGATCCCTTTGGGGGAATGTTGTCAAACAGGAGCTTCCCAAGTACCTCCTCTTATATCGACTGCCCTCCATTCCACTCCACCACTCCTTCCCACCTGAGAATGGACTCCATCACTGATATCACCCTGGGCTTTGGTGGTCCAACGTTGGCCTTATCTTGCTCTGTTTCAGGTCTTTACCACACTTCTAAGATATCTCCAATCATATCAAGGCATATGTGTACCCCATCCTCCTTTTTCCATTTCCCCAGTTCCCCACTCTTGTTATTTCCCCCATTAAAAGATAAGCTACTTGAGAATAAGAACCAGACATGACCAGTATTTATAAATTCTGAATATAAATCATAAAGAATAACCAGCCTTTAGTAAATTAGCATAGGGAATAGTTTTTACAGGATTTCTAGAAAGAATATAATTAGCATGTTAACAATATCACTAATGGTATAATAATTTCCTCAACTGTATCAGAATTGTTATAGATACAGAATTCTGTATATTCTGTTGAACATAAAAATAATATAACAAAAATAATTATTCTTCCTTCTTCCATTTTCTCTACTAAAAATTACATAAGTTTTTTTCTCTGTTGTTTTCACATCACTTTTTGATAACAAGTTATATTATTTGGAGGCATATTCACTTTTGAATAACACTTAGAAACAGAAATGCCCCCAGTTTACTAGTGCCTAAGTGCCTGACAACACTGATAAACACTATGCAATATGCACTAAGCAGTACCACAGTGACCTTGAAAGAATCATGCTACTTTCAAAGCACCTAATAATATATTGATTTACCCTAATTCCCTATCCTATCTTCTACCAAAGTGTGATGGGTCCCATCAGGCTCAATACTTATAACTAATATTTACAGAAGTGAGTGTAATTCTAACCTCAAATAAGAGCCATGGGATCACTTTTAATATAAGTAATAATTAACCAATACCATAAATATAAAATTTAGCAACAAAGATTTTTTCCCAAATTCAAATCAATATAAACTCATAAAGAAATAATATATTACTATATCAACTAAAAGATGAAGAAAATAGACAATATTTATATTTTACAGCAAGAATAAATATCATAATATAAATTCTTGAAAGCAAAATCATGAATTCAAAAAAAAGTAAACTGTTTTGTATTTTGTGAAGATGGAAAACTGTTTGAAGAATGTGATGAGCGCTGATCCTGTTCAAATGAAAATGAAAAACTAAAATCATCTTTTCCATCTCCAAATGTATGAGTTGAAGGTTCTGATGAAAATGGGAATGTAAAAGTATCTTCTCCTTCCAATTTTTCAAATAAGCTTCCTGAGAAAAATAAACATGAAATATATAATATTCATATAAAATATTAAACTGTGGTACATTAAATGCAATAAACTAGCTATTACAATAAAAGTCATAAAATTTTTAAAGTAAACTTTAAAAATTATTTGATTCTTTTCATATATTATTTTAAAGGAAAATATTAGATTATTTTTATTATTTCTCATTATGAAAAACCATGAATAAAATATAAATACATTTAACCACAAATCCTGATTTTAAATAATACTCTTTTGATGTTCTTACTATAGACAAAGATTTTTTCAAACCATTCAAAATTTTGTTTTATTTCATAAATGGTTAATTTAATTAACCAGTAGATAAGTTAATGGCATAACTCTTTCATGGTACCTTGTAATTTTAAAATTCCAAATACTTCCAAAGGAAGTATGGATTATTTCAAATACATAGTCTCAGAATTGGGAAAGATTTCAAAGACCTGACCTCTTCGTACCTGACAAATGGTCATCTAGCCTTTTGTCATTCTACTTTTGGATAATTCTAGGATTACCTACAGTTAAGAAATATTAATAGAAAAGCATGCTGAATTTGGAATCCAAAGATCTGGTTTCAAATTCTATGTGTATGACCCTACTAGGCAAGTCACAACTATGGGTTCAGTTTCTTCATCTGTTTTTTTTTCAAGCTAGATAACCTCTAAGATGTCTTTAATTCATCCTTAAGCCTTTGCCTCTTTACAGCTTTTTACCCAGTGCACAGCTCTTCAAATGATGATTATTATAATTATCATTGTACTTAAAGAATACCTAATATGTGTTAGAGTGCCTATTATGTGTCAGGCACTGTGCAAATATTTTACAAATATTTTCTCAGTCCTCACAATAATCTTGTGAGGTAATTGCTATTATTATCCCCATTTTACAGGTGAGAAAACTAAAGCAGACTTGCTAGTAAATGTTTGAAGTTGTATTTGAGTTCAAGTTTTCCTAATGTCAGGTCCAGTGTGCTACTCATATCATATAGTTGCCTAATCTCTCTGTTTATCATTATTTTCTCTTAAAAGTGGCACACAGTATTGAACATAATGCTCCAGATGTGGTTTGACCAGAGACCAAGACATAGTAGAGTGGGGACTCTCTTAATGCAATCTAAGATGAAATTTGATTTCATGGCTGACATATAGTGATCAGAGTGAACCTGAAGGACACTGAACTCTCAAAACTTTTCCAGAATCACTATTGTCTAATCACACCTATCCATTTTGTACTTGTGAAATTGATTTTTTAAAACCAGGATATAACATTAAATTAACCCCTATTAAATCGAATTGTATATATAGCCCAATATTCTGCTAAAATCTTTTTGAATTATAGCTATGCATCCCAGCTTTGTGCCATCTGAAAATCTGGTAAAACAGCATGTCACTTATACATTTATTGAAATCTTAGATAAAAGTGTAAAATAGATCAAGGTCAAACACAGACTTCTGAGGCATTATCTTCCAAACTGAAATCAAATCATTTATATGCCCATTCAATTAGAATGTATGGCTACACATGAATAACAGCAAGCTCAATCTAAAATCTCCTTTTTTTTAGATTTTAAACTAGACGAAAAAGAATTCCCTGATTTGCAATACAAACTTGTGAATCCTGAATTTAAAAAAAACACTTATTTCCTCTTTCTGTCCAAGTGATCTGCAGCATTTCCTAGTTAAAATACTACTTCTGTTTCTGTATCCATTGATCTTTATTCAAATACCTTCCATTCTGTTTTTTCCCTCCAGTTTCTGAATTTTTTCATTTGAAAATATTTTTTAATACAGCTTAAAAAGACATGATTATGGACTTCATTTCCTACAGTAATTGAACCAAAGAATCACTATTCATGGTAAGAAATTCTTCATACTCCATTATTTTAGAAGAGTATATATCAGCTTACATTGTGATGATGTCACCTGAATTTGAGTCTAATTGAGTGAAGAGGTTTTACAGTGCAGAAATATTTTAAAAAATAAAAGCACTTCCAGAATGTCATGTGAGAGTGTAATATAGGAACAGACATGGAACTTGGGAAAGCCATGTGGCAGAAATGCAAAAAACATTAGTAATGGACACTACTAGGGGTGGTAAGAGTAAAAGCAAATGGCACGGACCAGGTTATGATGCCTTGATTTTGGCATAACACCTGAATTTTGATGAAAATCGTATGAAGAAGTTGGCAGTATTCATACAACATTTTATGTTGAGACTAGAAGAAAAGCTCTTAAAAGAGTTGACAGACTCTTAAGATTCAACAGATTATTGTAAGCTTGAAATAATTATGTTCTATTCTTGTGTTGGGGACAAAAAGGAATAGTATACAAAGTTTATTAGCTTTTTCCTAGAAATAGAGGAAATGTCAGTTACTGAAATCCATGAACTTTGGTTTTATAAATTTGATAAGTGCATTTCTGCGATTTAATTTCTTTTTAATTCCATGTATTTTACTGTATGCATTTAAAAACATTATTCTGAGAAAGAGTTCATAGTTGTTAGCAGATGGTCAAAGAGATCCACAACACTAAAAAAGGTTATGTCTCCCATTTAAGGAGAATTTTTCAATTTTTTTGGTTATTTCCTTTGCTATTGTCACCTTTTGCTTTTGGACATATTGGACATTTTTTTGGACATTTGATAAGGTCTTACAAAAAGGTGTACTTATGGGGACTTAAGTTGTAGTTTTGAAAAGGCATAATTGTTATGCCTCAGTTTCCCTGAATTGTTCTTCCTCAGTGTCCCTGGTGGCAACTCTCTCTTCCTGGCCATTAGGACTGAGATAATGAGGGCTGGGAGCTCTGGCCACTCTGGCATTCCAAAGAATCATAAAACTCCAGATGGCTTATCTCAAATACTTGGATATCTCCTGGGCCCAGACTTCCTGTCTCCTGTTAGACCATCTTCTTGACCCCCAACCTGTCAGAATTAGAAAGTTATGGTCCTTCCTGGAGTCTCCATTCACCCAGTGCTCTGCCCCCTCCCCCTTGTCTTTGTTTCCCTGATACCTGGAGCCCTATAAAACTCTGGAATTACTTGCTTGTTGCTGGGTGCTTTGAGACAAGAGTCTGCCAGCCGGCTGACTATGGCTATGATTAGTATGGCTTCGCCAGTCCAAATTCTCCACTATTAAAATATTAAAAACCCTAATCTCTGCCTTGCTCAGTTTCTCCGGCATTGCATTTCTGGAGGCCCCAGTGAGATCTGAGATCTGAGAGGAGAGAACTGGTCTCTGCTGGGATCCTTGAAACGACTGGATCTGGACTCTTTTAGGGAGGCTATCTGGTTTCTTCCAGAATTCCACAGAGAGAGCAGTTCCAGTTGCAACAGCTCACCACAACACCCCCATTTCGACCATGTCTGTTTTGAAATCCCTGCAGGATAATTTTCTGTCTGGTCTGATTTCTAGCATATCTGGGTCCCCCAAAAAGTTGAGCTGATGAGCCATACAACTCTGAGAAGTATTAGTAGGATGGTACTGTCTGATTCTGGGGGCCTTCTGGCACAAATCTGGTCTGGGTGCTCTCTGAATACAATCTGGTTCTGTATGTCTTTGGACAATAAATCTGGGTGCTTCCAAGCACAATTCTGGGTGTTTTTTTAAAACACAATCTGGTGTGGGTACCTTGTACCACAAATCTGGGTGCCTTTGGGCACAAATCTGGATTCTGGGTATTTTTTTACATCTGGGCACTCTCTGTGAAGGCAGAGAATGCATCAAACTGCAGTTTGGAAGCCTATTTAAAAAGGCTCAATGTGAGTTTCTGGGAGGGAGAAATTGTTAACCTGAAACTCCCCTCACAGTACTCCTGAAACATCAGGAGTTTGCCTCTAGCTTGTATATGTTAAATGTTGTGTCTGTGTGATCTGTGTTTGTGACTTGTCTGTCTGTTGTGTTAATTTAAGGAGTTCTGTTAAAGGAACAGAGAAAAGTTTGGCTGCTTTTAAAACTCTGGCAGAAAAGCAGGGTTTTTGTTTTTTGTTTTTTGTTTTTTTTTTGAAAAGCCTGATAGAGAAAATAAAGGGGGCAATAAAACCTTATCTGATTCAAGTTGCAGCTCTGAGTGAGGGGAGGTAAAAGAGAGAACAATTCAGGGAAACAGAGGAAGGGAAATTGAAGTATTACACTTCAGGGAAACTGAGGCAGGGAATCTGAGGAATAAACTAATGGCCTAAACAATATACTGGGCCAGAATATAATAAAGAGAGATGCTACATCCAATGCTTCCCACCTTTCCCTACCACGTTTCTTTTAGGGATAATTATCCAGAATAGATAAGAAACTAAAACACTAATCAAAAGGGCAAAAAAATACTGTTAAATACTGTTGCTTGTTTTTGTTTCTGTTGTAAGAAAGAATATTATAGAAATGATATGGATTGGGACTTAGCTATAGTATAAAAAACAAAAAAAAATCCAGTATCAACAAACATTAAAGATAATATTGTTATTAAAAACTTTGGAAAGAGAGCTGTTTTTTGTTTTGATAATACTGAAAGTTGGTGCCATGAAACCCATGACTGGAATATGGTTTTGAAGGGACAAACTTCATTCAAAAGAAACTGGATAGGTAAAAGAGAAGTGAAGCAAGATAACACTATATTAAATGTGCTAATAGGGACAATATACAAGCTACATAAGGGGATAAGAGAAGAGCAATTAATTACTTTTGATGAATTCAAGACACCTGGCCTAGATGAAGAATATCTCAAGTACTGAAAACTGATCGATCATATTAAAAAACTTAGAGAGGACAGGAAAGGCTTTTCAGGACAGACAAAAAGTAATTATCTCAGTTTTCTAAAAAGGAAGCAACAAAGTCTGCTACATATAGGCCAGTGAGCTTGACTTCATTCTTGACAAAATTATAGGATAAACCATTAAGGAGATGGTTATTGAATATCTAGAGAAGTAAATGAAAATGGCAATGAACCAGAATGGCTTCATCAAAAATGGGTCATGCTATACTAATCTTACTTTCTTTGTTTTGACAAGATAACTAAATTCATATCTAATAAGAGACAAAGCTTTTCAGTCCTATCTTAATATTTCTTATATCAGTTGCCTTCTCTCCATACATACAAACTCAACTCTAATTCAAAACTTCATCACTTCTTATCTAGACTTTTGAAGTAGCTTCCTAATTTGTCTTCATTTATCCAATGAGGTAAGATATAAAACATTTTGCAAACTTTAAATAAAGCATTATATATTGAAGCAGAAATATGACTTAATTGCTAGCAATACAGCTAGGCAACCTGTCAGTAACTTACAAGCTTAGAGATTTGTTGGAAATACTACAGGGTCAATGACTCACCCAAGATCACAAGCCAATATGTGTCAATGATAGATAATCTGAATGCAGATCTTCTTGACTCTCAAATCACCCCTTCACTATGCTACATGGTCTCTTAAAAATCTGTATAAATACCAGCTATTATTATTTGTTTCTATTATTTTTAATCAGTCTCTTTGCTTCTAGCCTTCAACTTTCCATAAAGCTGCCTAAAGTATCTTCCTAAAATTCAGGTCCCATTCAAAAACTTTTGTTGGAGACTTCCTAATACCTCTAGGATAAGGTACAAATTGCTCAGCCTAATATTTATGACCCTCTATAGCCTGACTCCTAACTTACTACCACTTCCTTCTCTTTACAAACTATATTCTAGTCAAATTAGCTTTGGTAGAATTCAAAATAGCAATTCCTGCCTCTGGGCAATCATCCAAGTATATAATACAGGGCCTCCTCATCTCATCCTTCAGAATCCTTTGACTTCCTTCTAGGATTCACTCAGGTGTTACTTCCTTTATTAAGCTTTCCCAGATTCCCAAGTCTATGCTCTTCTCCTCAATTTGCTTTGCATAATTTGTTTTCATTTGTTTATGTATAATATCTCTACTGGTAGACTATTAGCTCCTCAAGAGAAAGCACTGTTTTATTTTTGTCTTTGTATTCCTAGTGCTTAGACAGTATTTAGCAAATTTCCCAGAAAACAGAAGACATAATATATCTGTTGAATTGAACTGAATTAACTTAATTAATTTTAATGAATAAGAAATATCAAGTCAAGGCTATTATATTATAAATTATATATTATAAAATGCTTACCAATATTTTTTTGTGAGGATACAGGATTTAAATTTCCTGAAGAATAATTTTCATCAAACTGAAAAATAATTTCCATTAAATTTAATTTGTAAAAGTAATATGAAATACTTATAAAATACATATTTGAAATTAAGTACAAGTGTAATCTAGTCCTTTCTTTGTGGTTTTCATACTGGATTTAATTCTTGTAAAAACTTGGGTAAGGAGTAAAAAAAAATACAAAAATGAACTGGTCTTAAAATATTTGTACACTGATGCTATTAAAGATGTAATTATTACACACTAAATGTACTGATTACAAATGTCAGTTAATTACAATTATAGCTTCATTCAATTCTATCATTCTGAAGGAAGGGTTGTTGGATCAACACAAGGTAGAATGATACATACAGTATAACAGTAAAACTAGAATCTTGGAACAATTTACACCTTTGCCCATAAAATTAAATTTACATGTATAGTTCACAATATAAGAGAATTAAGCAAATGTTAAATACTTGTAAAATTTAAAATACTTAAACTGAAAGGCAGGATAGAAGAAAGATAAAAATGTAAAATATCATTACTCAAAATACTTTTGTAACTCCCCTTTTGGAATTGTCTTCAAACCCTTTATTCATTTGAATATTCTTTGTGGAAGCAAACGTCTATCATTTAAGAATGGATTTGGTTTTCTGAAACATCTAAAACTTATTCAAAGCAATGTATTCTGAATAATAAGATAAATTATCAATACAGGTAAAATATCAATTACTAAACAATTCTCCTACACATAAGGACTGTCTAAGTACATGAACTGCCAGTTTTTAAAAAGAAAAAAATGCAAGCTATCAATAACCATATGAAAAAATTTTTGAAATCATTAATAACAAGAGAAAGGTAAAACTAAAACAACTGAAATTTCACCTTGCATATAACATTGTTAAGTAGGACAAAAGGGGGCAGCTAGGTGGCGCAGCGGATAGAGCACCAGCACTGAAGTCAGAAGGACCTGAGTTCAAATCTAGCCTCACTTAACACATCCTAGCTGTGTGACCTTGGGCAAATCACTTAACCCCAAGTGCCTCAGTAAAAAAAGCAAAATAAATAAATAATAGTAAGTAGGACAAAAGGCCCAAACAGTAAATTCTGGAGAAATTGTGGAGGTATGAATTTGTCTACTCATGCATTATGGAACATATTTGCATAATGGTCCAGTATAAATATTCTTCAAAAGAAAATTGGAATTACCTAGAAAAATCACTAACCTGTATACCTTTATAATCTTTATAGCATGTAACCTCTGACCAAGTGATAACATGACTGGACACATATTCCTTCAAAGAGGTCAGAGGCAGAGGGAAAGATCTCATAAATTTATATATATTTTTAACAACACTTTTTTGTGTTAGAAGAGAATTGGAAACAAAGTGAGTATCTACCAATTGAGACAATACATAATTTAAAAGAACAAAATATTGGTTTCTGATATTACCTGATCTGGTAAATTTCCATTTCCAAATTCAGAAGACTCAAATAAATTAAATCCAGGTGATACGGAAGAACCCATAAGAAAAGAAAATGCATGTGGTGTCTTTTGTGTTTTGTCTTCAAGTTCTACATGTCTAAGCCTGTTGTATAAACAGAGAAGTTACTGTAATATCTTTATAAGCAATTCTAAAAGAAAACCATTCATCTCTTATTTAACTGTGAACAAGTCATTAGGCAAACTTTCTTATAAATCAAGCAGTAAGCATTTATTGAGTACCTAAATACCTAATACTATTCTAAGTACTCGGGAGATACAGAACATAGCTTCAGTGAACTTATTACTAGTTAGGAAGACAAAAATAAAACCAATAAAATAATTAGAAAACAATAAAAAAATGCAATGAATAATGTGGTACAGATTGGGTGCGTGCCAGAATTTAGAGAAGGGAAAGATAAGTCAAAGTATGACCAAAAAAGTCTTGATCTGGGCTTTCAACAATAAATAGAAATTAAATAAATAGGAAGGGGAAGGAAAGAACATCTCAGTTTGTAGGAGCAACATAAAGAAAGTACATGATGAGTAAAGGAGATAATGATGTGAAGGGAAAATAATGAGGAGACTAAATATCGTATCACAGAATTTGAGAACTGGGAGGGAATATAGCCACTATCTAGTCTATTTCATACATAATGTAATTTCCACTATCACATATCCCACAAACATATGGATAATCAGAAGAATATGAAATAATAGGAAATTGAGTAGGGTCCTTCACTGAGAGCCTTGTAAACTAGTCAGAGAAGTTTAGTTCAACTATCATATGTAGGTTCTTGAGCAAGAGAACACATACAAAAACAATGTTTTAGGGTGCTTAGATTCATAGTCTCCTACACTAAAGACCTAATCTGATGTTTTATGTAGCATGAACCCTGGATTATCAAAATTTATGGCAAATTAAGAGAAAATTCTGGCAGATCTCATCAAACTGGAAAGCTTCACAAAAAAGAAGAACGTATTATATGTACTGTCATGATAAAGGATATATATCATCTAGATTAGCCTAGCTAAATTCAGAGAAATTCGTTACCAGGTTAGCTTCAAGGCAATCAATTTTTCAGCTACATCACCTACTTGCCTTGATGAAGAGAACACTAACCTGGACAAAATGACAGATTACTGAATTAAATTCCATAGTAACATGAATTATGTATTTAAATAAATTATTTAAATTTTAATTAAATATTTAAATAAATTAAATATTAATTAAATATTTAAATAAATGTGTAATCTAGATATTAAGAGCTGGATGGGCAGGCAGGTGGCACAGTGGATAGAGTACTGGGCCTGGAGTCAGGAAAACTCATCTTCCTGAGTTCAAATCTGGCCTCAAACACTTGCTGTATAACAAGTCACTTAACTCTATGTAAGTTTTAGTTCCTCATCTGCAAAATGAGCTGGGAAAAGAAATGGTAAATTACTTTTGCATAACAGGCAGCTAAGTGGCACAGGAGAGTTGTAGGACTGGAGCCAAGAAGCTGTGTGACCCTGAGCAGATCACTTAACCCTATTTGCCTCAGTTTCCTCATCTGAAAAATGAGCTGGAAAAGGAAACAGCAAACTACTCCAATATCTTTGTCCTCCAAAAAATCCCAAAAGGGGGGGTGTCACAAAAAATTGGCTATGGCTGAAAATGACTGCATAACATATTTCTGACCACTAGTTAATCTTCTCATTTTTTTTTACAGAAGAAGAGACTAAGATCCAAAGAGGTTAAATATTTGGCCAATAACAATTCCAAAGTTAGTAAAATCAATCAAAGTTACTTCTCTGTGCAAGGCACTTTGCTAGATGCTAAGAATACAAATACAATGAATCAAATACAAACACAATGAATTAAACAATCTCTATCAAAGCGGAGCCAGGATTTGAATCTAGGTTTTTCACTCTAAATCAACCATTCTTTCCTCAATAGTACTAGATATGCTATTTAGAGAAATAAAAAAGAAAAAGAAGTTAAGGGAATAACTATTAGCAACAAATAAGCAGAAATATTTATCTTTATGGACAATAGGATGATGTACTTGAAAAAATCCTAGAGATTTTTTTAAATTTAAAAATGGTTTCAGGAAAGCTGCAGAAATAAATCTATAAAAATCAATTCTATTTTTATTTGATATTTCTATTTGAACAGTTTTGGCATCACAGAAAGGACTATTACACTAAATTAAAGGGCAAAAGCATTATTTATTTGGCCCTGCCGACTTGTTATCTCCAAAGTATGATGAGATTTTATGTGAATGTTTATGTGATATGTAATATTACACTGTAACATCATGTAGAATTACATGATATTTCCAATGGGGTGCCTAACAGACTGTAAATGTAGTTTCATGTTCACATGGTACAAAATAGTTGCATGATATGGATCCAAATGCTACCTATATGGGATGGAATTTTTTATTCTGTATGAAATCATTCATCTATTATAGGTTAGAGATTAGACCTAAATGTTATTGATATAAAGAAATCTCAAAAGAGGAAACTCCCTCCACTAATACAGATCAAATTAAATACAGCTGCAAATTAAAGTCTTCAAGCATTTCCTAGGGCACTGAGTTCAGTTATTTGCCCAGCTAATCTGCATCAGAGACAGGACTTGAATTCAAGTCTTCCCACACTTGCTCCTTCAAGATAAGTCCATCTAACAGGAAATGTAATGCCAAACATGTTAAATAAGGAACAAAGAAGCACAACTTAATTCTAATACTGTCTGATACTCTGACCTTGGCTCCATCACTTACTTGCTTTCACTGTTTCCTTAGCTACAAAAAATGGAGAAAACCATTCAACTTGTTTAGTTCTTTGGAATTTTCATATGAAAATCTATAGACACTAGAGTGTATTATTATATAACAATTATACTTATAAAATAAACATATAAAATAAACATACAAATAACAAAACATCAAGGAAAATAAAATATTACAGTTCAGATGAAGGACTTTTAGAAAATTCTAATTTCTCCACAGATTCAGGTGTTCTCAAAAATTCAGGAGTTCTTAAAAATCGAGGAGTTTCAGGAGTGCTTGGAAATTTTTCAGTGTTTTCTTCAGCTTCATCACAATTATCATCTACTAATTTGTCCATGTGTTCTGTGTAGCTGTCCTGTCAATTCACAATGCATAGAAAACTATCAGATAAATTTTACAGCATAAATGAAATAACACAAGTATTTTGAGTCCTTATAAAGAAATAAATTATAGGGGTAGTTAGATGGTACAGTGGATAGAACACCAGCCCTAAAGTCAGGAAGACCTGAGGTCAAATCCGACCTCAGACACTTAATACTTCCTAGCTGTGTAACCCCAGGCAAGTCTCAATTTTTTCAAGGCTTGAGCCTCAGCAAACAAAACAAAAACAATTTCCCCCCCCCAAAAGAAAGAAATTATAGTAATCCACAATGAGAAGAACAAAAGAGCCCCAAAACCAACTCAAATAGCAAACATTAGATTTCTTTTTCAAAACCATGTGGCATAGAGAGGTAAAACTAGTTTAAAACTGATTTGTGGAGTAGACCAAAGATGGATGAATAGAAGGAAGTAGCACAAAGTGTTTTAACTTTATCAAATAGATCTAGAAAATGCTGATGAGGAAATCCAAAACAAAGTCACAGAGAATCATTTTTCCAGCCAAAGTCAGCATAGGGAAATAGAAAAGTCTATGGATCCTGGAGACAGGGTCTGCCTAAGAGGCCCACAAAACACTCCAGAGCATAGGGAGAAAAATGTGACTCAGGGCAAAACGTGGTCCCAGACCCATCCCAGGGCACCACAATGGGAAAAAAATGTCAACTAGCAGCTTTGTTATCTACTACCTAGTTCCAAGTCACAATTTCAGGGCTGGTAACTCTATTATTCAGGTAGGAAGGTCCTGGACTGTTATGGAGAAAGAAGTAGATAAGACCCATAGAGAAATAACCAGTGTCAATCCCAGACCTAAAGGGATTTGTATATTTGTAGTTCTGTCACTTTAAACCAGCAGACTCATATCTGACTACTTCAGTGGGGACAGGTGCCAAATGACAGCTTTATTATCCACCACTCAGGTCTAGGTCACAGATTCCGGGTGGACTGAGAGGGATTTTATGCACCAGGGTGGTATTTCTGAGTAGAAAGGCCCTGGACGGTACACAGAGAAAGGAACTCATTCAGAAGCAAGCAGCAGCAGTATCCCTCAGACCCTAAGAATAGAATAAGGCATTTCTACCAACGCAGAAATCCCAGACCAAAGGGAGCTGGCTGAGCAACAGTTTACTGTTACTGAAATCCAAATCTATTATCAGGAAGTTGCAGAGCTCAGGTAGAAGAAAGCAGTAGTTGGGTGGGGGTGAGGGGTAAGGGTGGCTATCAGACTTTACATTGGTTCAGATCACTTTGGGAACACTGAAAACTTTTAAGTTCCCAGCTTAAGTTGTCTTCCCTGAGATCCTGGAACATCCTAGTCCCAAGATAGCATAGGACTAACCCAGACCTTCCCTATGGAAATGCATAGAACCTAGCCCTAATATCAGGCCTGAAGCCTGAAAGCAACTAGAAGAAAGCAAAAATATCACACCATAAAAGTTATGACAGTAATCCTTAAATGTCTCCAAAACACCTAAACAAAAAAAGAAAACCAGCACGAGCACAAATTCTACTACATCCCCTACAAGAAATGAAAAACAAGTTTAAAATTTTTTTTCTAAAATTAATTAAATGAGACCACTAGTGGAAAAAAATCCCACTGAAAATAAAATTAGAATAGGTGAAAAGGATTTAGAAAGGTAATTACCAGCATGATGTAAGAGGTACAAAAAAACCTTGCCCAAGTAACAACTTCCTTGAATATTGGAATGGATCAAAGAAAAGCCAATAGTTCCATAAGACTACCACCCCAACAATAAGTTAACAAAATCAAAAGACTGAGAAAATATAAAGTATCTCACAGCAAAAATAAAGTGACCTGAAAATCAGATCAAGGAGAAAAAAATTTAAGAATCATTAGACTATCTAAACACTGTGACCAAGAGGCCAGAAAACATATCTTTTTTTAAATCTTAAAAGAAAACGGTCCAGAGTTCTTAGAACCAAAATGGAATGAGGTTTCTGAGAAAAACTATCAAACAAAAATTTCCAGGGGTACTATAGGCAAAATCCAAGTTGCAAGATGAAAAGGTTCCTGGGGCAAAATAGAGATTGCCAGAGGAATTCTGTTGGGTGGGAAATTGAACGGTTCAGGGTTCACTGAGGAAATGTAGCAATAAAGGAAAAAAAAAGAAGTTTCTGGTAGAGTGAAAATTTGGACTTATCTTTGATCACAACAATTTAGACTATTGAAGTAAGAAGCTTTTTTTTTTTTTCTTTTTGCTGAGGCAATTGAGGTTAAATGACTTGCTCAGGGTCACACAGCTAGAAGCTTTCTTTCACAATACTGTAAAACTGGAAGAAGGAATAGCATTCTAAAAACCTTAAAAGTGAGAAGCATGATTGATGCTGGAGAGACCTATTGTTGGACTAAGTACCTAACCAGCAAAGTTGGTGTTGGGATGTCAGTAGCTAGACAATTATTATAGAAAATACATATATATATATGTATATTAAGAAACAGAAGACAGAAGGAATCTGAATCCAATCATATAAAGAGAAAATATAATTTTGCAAGCTTTTAAGAAATTTGAAATAAGGGAAACTAATTGAACCGATGGAAAGAAAGCACAATTAAAATTACCCAAAAAGAGAAATGAAAGAAGATATATAACTAAATTCATAATGCCTACTTCCCCAACTTTATAAAATCATTATGAGATTGATCTATAAAAATTTGGAGGATATCCTTAATGAAAATCTGTTAAGGAAATACAGGCTTTCACAAACTTTTCTATAGCAAATCACTTTTTCACAACACACTAGTGACTAAAAATGGAGAAAAAACAAAATCACACATATTTATTATTGTTGATTGATTATTTTAAAAATGACTCAAAAAAGAAAAACACTTAATTGCTATAAATTGCATATACTTATTTAAATTTATCTACTTTTAAGGGCAACTCCCTATGTTTAACTGCCACATAAAAATTTTTGGATCTCACATAACAAATCAGGCATGATTCAGGTTTTACCTCCAAATATATTTCAAAATGACAACTTTTATAATAAGGAAGGCCTTTACTAACTTCATGTTTTTCTATATAATTCTGCTCTTAATTAAGGGCAAGAGTTCCTGGAATGCCTAGCAACTGTCCAGTGGACAGCTAGGTAAGTAAGGAATAATTTCCAGATCATATATATTAACACTATATTTATCTTACATCAATATATATTGATATATTTAAATCAAATATTTAAAATCGAATTGTGGGATTTTTTCAAACTCAGTTTAATAGTTTTGTTTTAAGTTTTTAAATAGTTTTGAAGAGATTTGAAACAAATAATTACTTACTTGTGGTGTAACTGTTGAATCTTTTAATTCTCTTTCTGATTCCTTTACTCCATACTCAGAATCTGTGTTTATTGACCAAGAACATACTATTGTTTGCATAATATATTAACTTCTTAAAAAGAAAGATTTGGTGGGAAGTGAAAATTAAAGGTTCTACTCTCACAGATTTACAGAGTTGTTCTTCCTTTCCAATATGAGTTATTTATATGCCTTTCAAGATGTAGAACATTCTGCCCTCTTTTTATATGATATAGGAATAAGACAGTTATCTAGGCATATATCTAGTACATATAAATAATAGCCTCCCTTAACCCTTCTACAAAACTGTTACACAGAGATATTTGCTGTTTGACTCTAACCTATTTCTTTATTCTACTGGGGCAGAACGGAATGTACAAGAGATGAAGATGTGATTTTTTCCCCTTCGCCATACAGAGTACAAGTTACACCATTCCATTGCTTTATGACAAATTAATTTTTCCTACACTGATAGGAGAAACAAAATATCTGAGCAAATTATTTAACTGAATTTAATTCAATGAAAAAATAAAGCATTTATTAAACAGATTATCAGTACAAGTCATTGTATTATTTTGATTTTTCTAGTGTCTTTCCAATACAATAACATGACACTTTCTAGAACACCAGTATCAAGACCCACTATTTTATGGTCAAATAGATAGGAAGATATAAACTATATAGGTCAGAGAAAGTAATCATTGTTACCTTTTATTTTTTTGAACTAGTTTTTAATAACTGTGGAAGCTCAATTAAGTAGAGGGCCCAAAGGCCAAATGTGCCTTCCTATGCACAAAAATCAAAAATAAATTGGGATGTGCCACAAAAAAATAAATTTATGAGTAAGAATAATAATTGAAAAATCATAATACAAATAGCATTTCTTCATCTTATCCTATCAAATATACAATAAGTAAATTAAATACTTACTTTTAAAAGCCACTATTACTTGCACAAGGTGAAATCTAGAAATAACTTGTCCCCATTAATTCATAGGAAAAATATGAACAGCAAATACCTGTATTTCCTTTATCAAAAGTTTGTTTATAGTTTGATTGTTTCTCAAGACTCGATAATCTAAAATGTAGAAATATAAACTTGTTATTTACTGAGTTATTGTTCATTTCAGTAATTAAAGCATTTTCTAATTCTAGAAAATTACCTGAATTGCATTAAATTTTGTGAACTTTGAAAAGCTGAAACTTGAGAATATTTGTTCATTATAGAGCCATCAAATTCCTGCACAAAATAAATATAATATTTGAAGTGGCTAAACAAGACTGTTAACTTAAAAATCTTACTTGTCTTTCCTTTTGATTTGGCATTGCTACTGGAATACCCCTAAGTTTAGTCAGGATCAGCATACTTTGCTTGGGTCCTAAATGCTAGTCACTGTCATGACATTGCTGCTATCTCATTTGTCTAAAGAAATTCCATCAAAAGTGTTTTCTATGCCCTCAGAAATTGTAAAAATCAACCAACAACTCCTCTTTCTTTGAAACTAATCCCTGAGCCAGAGATTTCACTCTGGCAAATACTGGACTTAAAATCCATCTTGCCCCTTGATATTGTATTCAAACTCTAGTACATGCAATTTAATAATGAGAATGGCTTTCTTTCTTATTTCCCAAGCATTTAAACATAGAAAGGTAAACAACCTTTCAAGAAACAAGTATAAGCCTCTACTTCTGGGAGAAACCATCAGGCTTACTTTCTCTTGGAAGAAGAAAGGAAATGGAAGAAGATACTGATGATTCAGTGCCTTCTGTAATGCAACTCAGATTTCAACAATACAAGATCTGGTCACAAGTCCCCAAAAATGGAAAAGATGAGATTTATGAATCAGAGAGGCAGAAGAAAATTGGAAGATTTATGCCTGAAACTAATAGATCCATACTTGTCTCCTCAGAGATACTTGCAGAAGGCAAGGCCAAGATGGTGCAACATTTCCTCCCCAGGGACAGAAATACTTCCCCGTGCAAAGGTAGCACTAGTATGCCTGACATTTACTGACACATATCATAGGTACCAAAATAAATAGTAGTACTTAACAGGAAAAGGATGATTAATCTAATGATTAATCCCATATTACTATTACAAAGGATAATCATTAATAATGAGAGATCTGTAGAATATGATATCTGTTGCCCATGAAGGAACTAGGGACATTTAGAATGGAAAAGACTTGGGGGTACATGATTTGTTGTTCTTCTTTAGTCACTTTTCAGTTGTGTCCAACTCTTTGTGTCATTTTTGGGGGTTTTCTTAGCAAAGATACTGCATTGGTTTTCCATTTTCTTCTTCAGCTGATTTTACAAATGAGGAAACTGAGACAAACAAAATTAAAACACGTGCCCAGGGTCCCATAGTTTGTAAATCTAGGCTAGATTTTAATTCAGGAAGAGGAGTCTAATTCCAGACCTGACACTCTTTACTATGCCACCTAGCTATCTTACTGAGTTAGTGATATATATATAGATATATATATATGTAAATTGGCATGACAAGTTTAGACTATAAAACATATTCAAATATGCCCTTTTTCATATTAATATTATAATTTTTAAACCAATACTTAATTCTTACTCTCTTTATAAAAAAAGAATAGATACCGGTATTGCCTTTTTCTCCAGTCTGAAATCAATCCTGGCAAGTGTTGAATGACTTGATGAACCTTCTTTTTTATCTAGGTTATAAATAAACTAAAATTATTTTTTAAAGTTCACATATCATGTACTATGGGGTTCAACTAAACTTATGACTCAATAAAAACCAATCAGCTTCACATATGACAGTGAATTAAAAGTGATATACCTATAAATTATAAAAATGTTATATAATAACTGGGCCCTGGGTTACAATTAGACAACTGTTTATTTTATAAATACAGCTAGACTCAGGGTACAGACTTATAATTTCACTGGTACAGGTAACTGCCAGAAAAGGAAACATCCTCTACCAACATCCTCTACCAATGTAAGGCAGTATCTCTTTGCAACTCAGAGTCTTATAACAGAGGAGTCTTAACCTGGTCAGTGAACTTACAATTTTTTAAAATATTTTGATAACTTTATATCAACATCTTTAGTTTTCTTTGTACTCCTATGGATTTTATTTTATGCATTTAAAATCTAAGAAGGAATCCATATGCTTCACTGATTTGTCAAAAAGGTCCATGACACAGAAAAATTAAGAAGAGCCCTATCATAGAGAAATGGCTACTGCATCAATTAAAAGGGTAAGTGATCTGTCAAGTCTCAACTTGTATGAGGCAGAAACAAGACAAAAATTGAGAACTTTCTGGCTTCTGGGTCAAGTTACCATATATGATGCCATGCTATCTCTATAGTAGTTATCTTTGTTATGAATCCAGTAAACCTGATTACAGTTCCTGGTGAAATACAAACAAGCTGACAAAAATTTAATTTACAAGCAGTGTAAGATACAGTGTGGAAAACTGATGTCTCTACTTAGAGGTACAGAAATGACATGGGTTAATTCATCTGCAGAGCCATTATAAGAAGCCAGTCTAAAAAGTATTGAGGACAAAATTTCTAGTAGCTCAGAACACTGCAATTCTGCTTTCCCATTTAATTCAATTCAATAACCACTTACTAAGTGCCTATTATATCCAAAAAACATTGTGATGTGTACTGGAAACATTGCAGTTCAGTTGTTTTTCAGACATATCTGACTTTGTGACTCCATTTGGAGTTTTCTTGGAAAAGATATAGGAATGGATTATTATTTCCTATCCAGTTGATTAAGGCAAACAGGGTTAAAATAACTTGCCCAGGGTCAATTAGCTGGTGAGTAGGGCCAGATTTGACCTCAGGAAGGTGTTTACCTGACTCCAGACACAGTATCCACCATGCCACCTACTAGTCCCTAACTGCAGTGCCTACCCCTGAATTGCTGACACTCTACTATAATTTATCTACAATTTGAAATTCGATCATACAGCTCCCAAAAGAGAAAAAAAAATTACTTCTAACAGATATAAAGATTTCTCCTGGGAAATCTTGGCAATTGTACAACCAGAGTAGTTTCTGGTTGTGATATTACTAGTGTCCCTCAGAAAAAACAGAAATGTTTCACCTCTCAAGATTGGCTAAAATGACAGGAAAAGATAATAACGAATGTTGGAGGGGATGTTGGAAAACTGGGACGCTGATACATTGTTGGTGGAACTGTAAACGAATCCAACCATTCTGGAGAGCAATTTGGAACTGTGCCCAAAGGACCATAAAACTATGCATACTCTTTAATCCAACAGTGACTTTATTGGGCCTGTATCCCATAAAGATTAAAGAGGGTAAATGACTCATGTGTACAAAACATTTTGGTGACAAGGAACTCGAAATTGAGTGGATATTCTTCAGCTGGGGAATGGCTCATGAAGTTATGGCATATGAATGCAACAGAATATAATTGCTCTATAACAAATGATGGGCAGGCTGATTTCAGAGAAGCCTGGAAAGACTTACATGAACTGATGTTAAATGAAGTGAGCAAAACAAGGAGAACACTGTATACAGTAATAATAAGATTATGTGATTACCAACTATGGTGGACTTGGCTCTTTTAAACAATGAGGCGATTGAGACCAATTCCAATAGACTTGTGATAGAAAATGGCATCCATGTTCAGAGAGAGAACAATGGAAACTGAATGCAGATCAAAGTATGTAGTATTTTCATCTTTTTGTGATCGTTGTTTGTTTGGCTTTTTTTCACTTTCTCGTGGTTTTTTTCTCTTTTGTTTTGATTTTTCTTTCATACCATGATGAATACGGAAATATGTTTAGAAGAATTACATATGCTTAACTTAATGTATTGCTTGCCTTGGGAAGGGTGGAAGGGATGAAGGAGGGAGAAAAATTTACAACACAAGTTTTTGCAAAGTTAAAAACTATTGGTGCAGCTAGTTGGTGTAGTGGATAGAGCACCAGCCCTGAAGATAAGAGGACCTAAGTTCAAATCTAGCCTCAGTCACTTAACACTTCCTTGCTGTGTGGTCCTGGCAAGTCACTTAACCCCAATTGCCTCAGCAAAACAAAACCAAGCAAAACAAAACAAAACCTATCTTTGCATATATTTGGAAAAATAAAATACTATTAAAAAGGAGAAAAGAATATAAAAGTGCTTAAAACAGGAGGCTCATCTTTTTTTACTTTCAGGAAAGAGCAAAGAAACACTTTCCTCAGCCTAGAGGACAAAAATAAGCTCAATGTATTGAATTCTTATTCCATTTCAGTTAAAAGGAAGAGAAGAAAAATAAGTAAATTAGTAAAAATAAGTAAATAAACATAAATTTTACCTGTTCCTCTTGGTTCTGAGAAATGTCTATCATTCCTTACAGGTCTTACTAAGTTGTGATAATTATAAGGAAGAAAAAGTTGACTATTTTGAGGATTCTCATTTAATACACGAAAATGTCCATGTTCTTCAAAAATTCTAAATAGAAAATTCAGTTATAATATTAAAAATCAGTCAAGTATAACAGGATTTGGAATAGATTTAGAAATATCCTTACAGGAAAATTATTAGTTATGGGATCAGAGAAGCTGGGTTCAAAATCCAACTCTCCCACACTATGTGATATTGGTAAATCAAAATACTTTCAAATGAAGTCCACAATTTAGATACACACACACATATACTATATTTCTTTTATCTATTTGCAAATATTTTACTCCCACTTTAATTTTATAATCTGCTTAATTCTCCCCCTCTACCTAACACAACAGTACAGACTAATGGATATCAGAAAACCCTAGATCAGGGTGGAGAAATATTCAACCTGCAAGATGTAAGGCCTGCAAAATGATTTGTTAACACAACTGCAGGCGATGATAAACTGAAAGCTAGGTACAACAACCTCACTGCTTGAGTTCTCTAAGCTGATAATTTGATATGACCCATGAATAACATCATAAATATCTAAATGGACCTTGGCAGAAAAAAGATTCCCCACTCTTACCCCTAGATAAAGAAAATCCTTCTATGATCACATCAGCTCCTTCTCCACAAGAGCACTGAGGTCACATAATCAGAATGTGAGAATGGGAACTTAAACCTCCATAAACTTCCTGTCTCTAAGGCTGACTTTTATCCACTCTAAGACACTCTGCTGCACCATACAGAGCATTGTATAATTTTACAATCAGAATATTTTGTTCACATAAAATAAAATTAAATAATTTACCTCCCTTTAAATTCTTTTGTTTTTTCTAATTCTTTATTTTTTTCTTCTAGAACTTCTGGAAGGTTCTTAATTTCAGAAATTCTTTCAGTTTCCTAAAGATTATAAAACACAATGGCATCAAAATAATTATTTCTGGAAAATCCAGAACCTAAATCAAATTTGCAGCAACTAATAAGTATTAAAATTCTGCACATAACCACATTTCTTTTTTATCCATTTCCAATCTACAATAGTTGTCAAAAACTAATTCTAAATTAGGAAATTGAAAAGGTTTCCCATAGCTTTTGAAAAACTTCTACACTAACTTCCCCATAAATAGAAGACTAGAAACAAAAGACTATTGATTCCTCCCATTTGTTTAAAAGAAAATGGCAGGCAGGTGGTATATACTTTTAATCCTAGGTATTGGTAAAGTTAAGCCTGAAGGATCTCTTTAGCTTGAGAGTTCTAGCTTCAGTGGGTTAAGCTAATAGGATGTCCATACTACATCTGGCATCAATATGGTGAACCCCCAAGAGTGGGGGTCACTAGATTGCCCAAGTAAAGAGGAGCTAGCTTGGATTATAAACAGAGCAGGATGTTGATCAGAATAATAACAGCCCCATGACTGACCCTTGCATATCCAGCTTGGAGGAGATAGGGGAACAAAGAAAAGAAGAGAGAACAACAGAGACAGAGAGACAGAGAGAAAGGGAAGGAGAGACAGAAAGGGAAAAAGAGAAAAATCTCAAAATCAGATTAAATTATTTTTAACTACATAGAATAAGTATATATTATTATAATTATTATTTATTTGCAAAAACAAGGCCATTTGAACTAGCCCATATGAAAATATAAATAAGGCTTTTACTCCTATGTTCAAAAAAACTTGACAAAGGGTTAAAAATAATATAATGTCCAAAAAAAACCTTAATTACAACAATAATTTTTAAATTTAATTTTTAAAAGTAATATTATTTCTGATTTCAATAAAGGGATTTATTATAAATTTAATAGCTTTTAAGCCCTGTATCAAATATTTCTTCATTTTAGCCTACTTTATAATGGACCATTTAAAAATATAATGATTCATATATTAATTCAATTCTATATTAGTTGACATTAAACATTTACATCAAAACAAGCACCTGATTTCTTTTCATTTCTTCTATTTCTTCTTTCATTTTAGATGATTTGTGGATCAAAGTTGTAGTACAATTAAATAAGTCTTGAGTTTTAACTCTCAAATGAGCACTTTAGTGTTAAGGAATCATTATAGGAGTACATTTACATCTATAATTTATGTAGCATAACCAACTTTACATAAAATTATTTGTGAAATACAGCTATAAAACATTTACAACTATAAAAACATTTAATTAAGCTTTTAATTAATGTATCATAGTTTTACAAATAATATTATTCTGGTATATTGAAGTTCAGCATTAACCTCATTGAGGAACCATAATTCCTTAAGGATTGGCATTATTTTTCTGATGTATACATATACATAAATATATATATTTGCTGCTTCTATATTGTTCATTTAACATCTTACTAAATTAATTTCAGTCACTTTTATATTAACACAACTAATGGAAAGATACACAAAATCCTACTGATGACTGTTCATAGATTATAAAAGGCATTTTTATAGAGTAAAATATTATCTTAGAAATTCTTCATCAAGCTATTTCCTATGTATAATGTTCAGATTAAATAAGATACTCTTATGCATGCAACAACAGAAATCAGTTTGCTTTTGCAAGGCACAAAACAAGAATAATTATCTTCAAAGGTATTTGTCATTGTCATAGAGACTGCACAGTATCCCAATCAAGAATTTTCTATAGATGGTGAAGTGTTAGGGATGCTCTTACTTGTGTCTGACTTTGTGCTACTTATATTAAGTCCTAAAATACTACAGAACCTCCTAAATGACATCCAAAACTATTCAAAAGAGTTCAACTCAACATTCCACAAAGAAAAACAGAGTGGATGAAAAATGTTTATGATAGGCAGTTGAATATACAATCCATTGAGTTGCTCCTTTGGCATAAATACCTTGGACTATTATCAATGGATGACAATCAGCCCAGAATTGAAAAGAAGACAGAAAACTATATTGCATTTGGAAAGTTGGGCAATATTTTGTGGCTGTGAAGAGGTCTTTTATACCACATGGGGGCCTATGATTCAAACCCCCAGAGGGTTTTTTCCTCCTTTGTGTCTCCTCTGTTTTTCTGTTATTTTTCTGGTCTCCTGCCGCCTTTTTTACTCCATACAAAATCTTATCATTCCCTTCCTCATCTCTTTACCTACCTAGACTCAATTAAATTTTATCATCTTCTTCCTCATTCCATTCTGCTTGCTTTTGTCATTTTACCTTTTTTTTTTTTACCCATCCCGTCATATTCCTGCTTTATAACATAGCTTTGCTCCACACCTCCACCACAATACACCTTTCCCCCAAGAGGTTAAAGAATGGAGAGGAAGCAAAGATTACAGCTAACAATGGGGAACTAAGTAGGCCAGAATAGAAGACAGATTGAGACTCTTGTCTACTGGTGAGAAAATAGGAAAAGTAACAGGAGAGTTACAGAAATTGACAAGATATGGAAGAGGCACATGACAATGTAGAGAAAATTCAAAGGAATGAACAAAAGGGTGGGTGATAATGGAGTAGGAAAGTAAAAGAGATGTCAAATGAAGAAGTCTTTATAGTGTCAAGATAAAGCAAAAGGTTATGGTTTTGGGAAGGTAAAAGTTTGCTGTCTAGGATGATTAGATACTTGCTAATTATACAGAGTTTGGACCAATCAGGAGATACATAAAAAAGCAGGGAGTGAGGGGGGGATAGAACTTGTACTACTCTAAAAAGCAATTATTGATCAATATAACTGAAGGCTTTCTCTCAATATGACTAAACATATAAGAAACTGTGTCACTGGAAGTCATGTAGACTATATCATTTTATGTCTTCTTGAGTTTGCTTCTCCTGAATATATATATACAAACATATGTAAACATGAACACACATTTGTGCACAAATACACAAATTAAAATACATATGTATACTATCTGAGAGCTTTTGAAATAATTAATTTGAAAAATTCTAACTATTCATTGTTAATGAAGTAATAATTACTTATGGTCCTAAGTGGAACATTAAACATTAAAATTCAGAAATAACTATATAATTAAAAAATAGAAATGCAAATTTGGATACATTTGTAATGCCCAGTGAGAAAGTGATTTAAAAGGAGCAGGCACTGAAAAACAAAGTTATATTTAATATTAGGTCACAGCATTTTTTATAAATGCAATTTATTAATAATAAAGCTATTTTGTACCTGAAAGTTCCATAAGAATAGTTTCTTTAATTGTACATTGCTCATTACATGTTAATATTCGGCTTTTTATTTCTTCTATTTCTGTTTTATCCTTATAATATTTTTGAGCAAGAGGAGCTTCTGAATACTGTAGCTGGTATTGCTTCAGGACATCTTTATACTGTCTCATATGATCATGATACATTTTTCTATTAAAACAAGATAGTGGGAATTAATAAACAATATGAAAGATGCATACATGAATAAACTGATAAATAATTAAGTATGTTATTCAATTAAAACAAATACATTCTAATTATATTCCTATGTACCAGCTATAATCCCTTATCACTTTGGAAGCATTACTGAATTATCTATAAATTTATACTTTTAAAATATCAGCAAGATGAACTCGCACATTATATATACTGACAATCTCTTCTCCATTATTAATAATGCTAAATCCCAGTTCCAAGAGCTTGCCAGCTTCTCTCCCTCAGCTACTGTGCAGGCTGACCTCATCTACTCAGATGTGATCCAGACCTTAGATCATATTTATCCCTCCTCTCCACAAGGCACATTTTAGACAACATATACAGGCATATAAAACCTACACTAGTAGCATATTCTTTATACAATACAAAAAATTTCCAAGAGGAAGAAAAGAAGGTTGCCAAGAGAGGCCAATGTGAATATACAGGCTACCCCAAAAGTCTTAGTGTAGTTTTAAGTTTCAGCAGCTTTCATAGCTTAAAACTGCACTAAGTTTTTTGAGACAGTGCATATAGTCAGATAGTTAACAAGCATTTATCAAGCACTTACTATGTGCCACTAAGCACTGGAGATACAAAGAAAAGCCAAAAGCAGCTTCTGGTTCTCAAGAAGTATACATTTCAATAGTGAAAACAATATGTAAATAATTAGGTACATACATGATATATACTTAGTAGATGAAGGTAATCTGAATGAGCTGGAGAAACAAAAGGAGACTTCCTGAAGAAGGTAAGATTTGAACTAGGTCTTGAGAAAGTTAAAGGGAACTAAGAGGCAAAGATAAGGAGACAGAGCATTCCAGACGTGGAAGATGACCAGTCTAAAGGTAAGGAGGCAGAAGATGAAGTATAATGCTCAAAATTACTGTAACTGGATTGTGGAATATTTGAAGAAGAGTAAGATATAAAAAGTCTGGAAAGATACAAAAGTACCAGAGTGTGAGAAGCTTTAAACAGCAGGGAGGAGTTTTTATTGGATCCCAGAGGTAATAGGGAGCCACTAGAGCTCACTAAGCAGGAGGAGATTCAGACTTATGGAGGTAAGTGGAGAATTAAGAAAAAAATCACAGCCCAGAGGCTACTGATGTGGGAAAGACTGGAAGCAGGGAGACTAAACATAAAGCTACTGCAGTAGTCCAGATTATGCGACCTGGATGAGACTGTGGTTCTGCAACCAGAGAAAAAGTTACACATATACATGGTAGGTGATATAAAGGTAGAAATGTCAAGATTTGATAATAGATTGTATATGTAGAATGACAACTCAATAATAACATCAAGGCTACAAACCTTGGGTGACTGAAAGGATGATGGCACTTCAAAGGGAACTCATAGTATAACTTAGAACTTAAAAAGACATGTGCAAAATATGAAAATATGGACAAATAAATGAAAAAGATTATTTACCAAAAAGAGGCAGGGTCTTATAAATTTCTAAGATGTTAAGTTCTAAAGCTTAGAACAAGTTGAGTTGGCAAAATAACAAAAAATATATACAAAGGTAACAAAAAATCTTTTTAAGACATATTAGGGGAAATAGAAATGTTGAAGAAGGGATAGCACCACTGCCCTAGATGCATGGGATTATAATGGACAAGAAAACAGAACTACTCTGTTTTATCTTCTAAGAAAAATAAGCTTTGGATTGGACAAAGAAAAAAAAGTGTAACATGTCTGAGCCCTCATTGGGAATCCTGGGAATTACAGATTCTCTTTGCCTTGGGAGGGAGTGGGCAATCTATCAAGGACTGTGAGATTTAATAGTTTCTGTTTCAAGAAAAGCTTCTCAATTGCTATGCAGAACAGAAAGAAGAAAGGGGTACAGATGAAGCAGCCAGATAGAGAAATAAAGCTAAGGAAATGGTGTTGAGAGTGTCCTAGCTTTACTAAAGAGCTGGCATCTTCTTCCACTGAGGAAAGATGGGACTGCTGTGACCAAATCATGGTACATTCCTGAGAGTAAATTTGCCCTCTGCCAAAAATTCAGGCTTGGTTTTCCTTTTCTTGTTTTCTCCTCCCATTCTAAACAAAAGCACAGATGTTTAAATTCATAGTATTCATTAATTAGAAAGTTGTTTCATTTACTATAGTATTTTAACTTTCCCTATATAATGATAAAATCAACCTTTAATTGCTTTTGACTTGTGTATATTATTAATTACAAACAGAAAATAACAGAAAACACCAGTGATTACTTTGCTTTACATAGAATTTATAATCCAGAACAGAAGAGCTGTACCTTTCTGTCCAGAAGAGTTAGAGGAATCTCTCATTTGGGTCCTAAAGTTATGACTTGATTAATAACCTGCATTAATCAGATTCCCCAGAGTAACAGAAACATTAACCCAGTCTTGGTACTCACACCTCATCATTGTCCTCTGCCCCCCTAATTGGATGATAGGGCCATGAACTCCAAAAACTCCATGTAAAGAGGAGGCTCCAGACAAACATTTCCTTATTTTCCATCTGGCTGCCCTCTCATGGGATTTTTCTTAACTTCCCCATCATGCCTCTGCTAAAGTACCTCCCTGGGTCTACCCCCACCCTACCACTTCTCAACTTAAAGACATCAGTCAAAGCATTCTTGCTACACTGATTGCTTCTAGGAAAGGGTTCATAAACAAGGGCCTATTTGTGCATATAACATGTTGCATGGTATCTGGCCACATGGAAACTGAAGCACATTTGCACATAGAGCGTCCCAAAGAGCAGTGAGGATTCCCAAGCTGACTGGAAAACATTTCTGGCTCACTTGACATGGAAAGAGTCCACTTTGTTTCCTGGATCTAAGAACTGATTCAAATATATTAAGGTCTGTGAATGAAAAGAGATGCCCATGGTTTGAAAAGTGCATGCTACATTTATACACACTCATGTACTCATCTTCTGACAATGTGCATGTGCTCATATTCCATCTAAATGTCTCATATTTGTATATATATATTTGGCTTTGCTCCAAGGACATGTGTACAAAAACCCTAAGGAGACCTTGGGTACAGAGATCCCAACAGTGATGCCAGCTGTCATTTTCCTCTCACACTTACACAGCTTTGGTAGCACCCCCTTTGGAGATGATTGATCTACAGCCTTAGGATTCAGTTGCTGAACATCAGAAGCAAAATAATCCACAAAGAAGTACTAATACACTTTTCAAAATTTCCATGAGCACAAAATATTTTCATTTCAATCAGAATTCTTACAACTTCCTATTTCTTATTATTATTAAACAATTAACAATTCTTCTAGTTTACTAATTTGAGTTGGTATTGTACAGTACTTGTCTTTTTCAGTAGTTTCCTGGTCATTCTGAAATTGGTCCTGCAAACACACTTCATGTTTATGAAGAACATCATGTGTCAGCATCCAGCTGTAGAACAATTTTATGTTCATTAAAAGTATATCAGTTGATAGTAACAAAGCTAAGTTTAAAAAAATAGATTCACCCAACTAAAGGTGTCAATTTTCTTAACCTTATGATGACTTTTAAAATCACCTGTGGGCTTAAATAAGAGATTCCCTTTTTATGCTTCCTGTTTATGCTTTCTCTGTTTATGCTTCCTTCCATACACAAGTGTGTTTTTTTAAGAGTATTTCCTTTCATATGCAAACTAATTTAGAAATGTAGATGGAAAGCAGCAAATATGAAGAGAGCTGTCTACAGAAAGCACTGCTATGCTATTTCAGCTCCAACATGTCCTGGCTGCCTTCTAACAACCAAAAACCAGTTTTTCTTTGTCACCACATATCTGAGATATTAACTTAACATTTCTTTTGGGGCAGCTACTTCAGAGAACTGAGTAGGAAGTGAAAAGAGGTTTTCTATCCTACTGAAACTTAAAAAGGCTTGTTGCACCTTCCTACACTAAAAGGAGTAAACTAAGCCTATTATCTGTTCCAGACAACTAAAAAGGGAAATGACTGCAAACTTAACCACAAAAGTTTTTTTTTTTTTTTTACATGGCCAAAGAAGGTGGAAGGAAACTAATATGAAAATCTCCAAATAATCTTCTCTTACAGTAGTTTCCACTTTAAATATTAGATAGATTCTGCCCATTGCCTACTATATCACCTCACTGCCACATTCTAGTGTCTTAAAATTCTCATAAATCTAGCTTTCTGTCTTCTATGCTAATATGCAGATTTTCTTCCATTTTCCCAATATTCCTTATGTAAGCACTGCAAAATACTCCGTTATTTTTTTTTTACTATGGGACATCTAACCTATAGTGACCCATAGTCATGATAAAACACTGAATATTTTCAAAATTATTTATTTTCAAACACACGATATAACAAAAATTCTACAGTAAGTTGTATATAATGGATATATGACATAAAAATGGGTTTCCAGTAAAATGAAGCAAGTTAAAAATCTTGTATTGACAATATGGTTATCTGACAAAATGCATAGAAATATTTTAACCTAAAAGAATTAATTACTGGATCTAGAAACTAAATGTTGAAGGAATTTTAAATTTCTTGAATATTTGTTTGGAAAAACTACTGCATTTAAATAGCATTCTTTTCATTAATAAAGATCCTGAAATGGATAAAGATAGAAATTATTTCTAACATTTTACTCAAAAAAAATCTTGTATCACCTAAATTATCTCAAATTTGGGATCAATAGAATTTGGTTTAGTGGGGTTGGAATTAATGAAATATTACTATACATTCTTTTTTATGTTGGTAAATAACTTAAAAAGCTTATACTTGATCAATTATTGCATTTGTCAATGTAAAATACTTCCTTATGCCCCTAAAACTTCCAGAGACATATTTTTAGCTGTTATCTTTATTTATAAATCTTAAATAAAATAAATTAATAACACATATAAAATGTTATCTTTATCAAGTACTTACTTGGTACAATTTTCCTTCATGTATTCATTATGCTTATGGAAATTTGCAATTTCATCATCAATTGTGTTTATTTTGTCCTGTAGCAGAAAAATACTCTTCTTTTTTTCCTTTATATTTTTATATAATACTGAAAACAGAATAAATATATTTTACTTAAATATACTTATAAGAGAACCAAAATAAATTTATGTGGTAACTGATCCCATATTTTTAAAAGTCTTATAATGTAGCAGTCCTTTTTGTAGTAGCAAGGAACTGGAAACTGAGTGGATGCCCATCAGCTGGAGAATGGGCATGTATGAATGTAATGGAATATTATTTTTTATAAGAAATGATGAACAGGCTAATTTCAGAGAAGCCTGGAAAGACTTACATGAACTGATGCTGAGTGAAGTGAGAAGAATCAAGAGAGAGAGCTCTGTACACAGTAACAAGATTATGTGATGATCAACTGTGATAGACTTGGTTCTTTTCAACAATGGGATGATTCAGACTAATTCCAATAGACTTATGATTCAAAGTGCTATTTGCATTCAGAGAGAAAACAATGGAAAATGAATGCAGATCACCTTTGTGTTTTTGTTTGCTTGCTTTTTTTCTTTCTAGTGTTCTTTTTTATCTGGTTTTTTTTTGTGCAGCATAATGAATATGGAAGTGTGTTTTGGTTGCTTGCTATCTTGGGGTGGGGCAAGAAGAGATAAAAAATTTGGAACACAAGGTTTTGCAAAGGTGAATGTTGAGAAGTTTTTTGCATGTATTTGGAAAAATAAAATACTATTAAACATAACTTTTATATAAACTGGGAAACCAAAAATATTTAATGACACTGAAATTTAAGGCATTCAAGGATGATGCACAATTTCTATTAAACTGCTTCTAAATTCAGAAAGAAAATCATACAAACCATTAAAATATATAACTACCATCCATGAAGTTCTTACTCATTCTAAATAAATAATACAAATGAAAATATTAAAGTCAAAACCAAATTCTTAATAATCTGCAATTTAAGACTGAGAAAAGCAAACAAATTCATGTTCTTTTTGAAGAATCAAGAACTTAATGCATGTTTTCTTTTTTCAGTCTTTAATCATTTAAAATTTTATTTCTATTGATTAATCTTTTGATTTTATATCATCTTCATTTCTAAATATATCACTACTTTCTCCTTTACCCAGCAAGCCATCACTTATAATAAAGATTTAGTAGAGGAAAAAAAAGCAATATGGCAAAATCAGTGAATTCACTATTCCATTGCTTATAATCCATTGTCCACTGAACAGAGGAAAGGGATGTGCATTTTCTCAACTCTTGTCTTAGACCAAGCGTAGTCATTATGACACAGACATCAGTTTATGATTTTTGTTTCATTTATGTAGCACATTCATTGTATATAATTATTTTGCTTAATTTGTTATAGCTAATAGTCTATTTTTTATAATTTATAGAATATGTTGAGTTTTTTGCCTCTGCTCCTCACAACTTGAGATAGATAGGATAAACAAAATTATTTAAATTTTATAGATGAAGAGATCAGTTAACTTATCCAATGTTATATAAGTAGAAAGTGACAAAGTCAAGACTACAACCCAGTCTTCTAAGTTCACCAATAATGCCCACTCCATTATATTACTGCCTGGTCTTGCCATTTATAAAATTATTTTCAGGAAATTTTCAGGAAAAATGTTTTTTTTTTTCAATTCTGACAGTCCTTTAAAAAACTTCTGATGACTTTGAAAAGAAGCATCAGAGTGTAGCAGAGAAAAAAAATCAGCCTTAGAGTTAGGAAGAGTCTTCAATGCATACGTAGAACTTATAAGACCAACTTCTCAGTGACCCCAATCAATTCTAGAAGACTAAAAGATAAGTTAGCAATTTGCATTATCAATGAACCATAAATATAGAGAAAAAAGAGGAAAATGAAAAAAATCATTTTCTCAACAAAGAATGGCTTCATCTGAAATGCAGTGATGTTTTATCTCCTTCAGTATATCATTAACACCATAATGATATACAACAAGAACTTAAGTATTAACACAAATTAAAAGTATGTATCATGTAAAACTACTTACAAATAATCTGTTGCTTTGCCTCTTCCTTAGCTTTTGAATCTTGCTCAGACTGGAAAACTAAAACAGACAATTTTTTTTGGTTCACTTCATTGGTAAAATATATTAAAGAATAAAAAAGGGCCATCATTATTTTTTACTTTTACTTTGTAACTTACCCAGTTCTTGCAAAACTTTGTCTAAAGCGATAATCAGGTCATTCATTTTGGATACTTTGAGGGAAAAAAGGGAAGAAAATCCATTATTAACAATTATAAGAGAATTTTCTGATAATTTGGAAAATATATATCCCTATACTCTTAAGGATTTTTTAAGTTACTATTACTACTTCTCTCTGTCTCTGAACAACAACAAAATAAACTTATTTCTAAAAGAACAAGTTTTTGAAACTATTAAATATAAGAAGCCTCAAGGGTAAAGAAAATATTTTAATAGTTCAATCAACAAGTATCTATGTACAAGACTATGTACTAGGTCCTGGGAATACAAAGACAAAAAGTAAAGTTTATAATCTATTAGGAACAACCACATGTACATAATAAATAAGTAGAAGCACCAGTATGCAGATGGGGAGAAATCATTAGAGACTTTATGTTGTAAATTGCACTTGAGCTGAGCTTTCACAGAAGCCAGGGATTCTCTGAAGCAGAAATGAAGGGGAAAAACATTCCAAGCAAAGCAGATAACCTGTACAAAAGTTCAGCAAGGGGAGATAGAATGTCATAAATGGAGAACAGAAACTAGGCTAATTTGAATGGATTATAGAAACAGAAATGTTTTGTACTTTATCTTAGCGGCAAGAGGGACACTGGAATGTCTGACAGAAATATGAAATGGTCAGACCCATATGGGATTTAGATATAACTTTGGCAGCTAGATTGCTTATAACTTTAGTATTATATTCATTCAGGTAAAAAAGCTGGAGGCAAGACACCAAATAGGAGGTTATTGCAATAGTCCAGGTGAAAGATGATGGTCAGGTGAGTTGAAAAATATGTTGAGCAAATAAAATATACAATACTTAATAACTGATTTGATGGAAGGAGGTGGTCCAAAAGTACCAAATTTTAAAGATCATTAAACAGGGTAAATGGAAGGATGATAATGCCCTCAATAAAAGTAGGAAGGCAAGGAAAAAGTAATTTTAGAAAGAAAGGCTAAGTTACTTTGGACATAATGAGTTCAATTGGACAGTGGAACATGCAGTGGGAAATGTTCAATTGTCTAGAGCTCAAGAGAAGAAAAAAGAGCTGGATATACAAAACTAGGAGTAATTTGCATAGAAATGATAACTGACATAATATAATTCAAAGGTATAGAGGAAAAACAGAGTCCAGGAAAGAACCTTGAGTTTCATCTACAACCAATAGATGATCTAGAAAAGGAGAATGAGTTGTAGCACATAAGAACCAGAAAGAACAATGTCACACACACACACACACAAAAAAAAAACCCAGAAAGAAGCAAATATCTAGGAGAAAAAAATAGTAATACTGCCAAATGCTGCAGAGAAGTCAAGGATAAGCCTTGTGAAAAAGTCATTGGATTTGACAATTAAGAGATCATTGGTAACTTTGGAGAAAGAAGCTTTAATTGAAAAATGAAGTCAGAAACACAGATGGGAAAGAAGCAGAAAAGAGATAGGAGAGAGTGGGAGTAGACAGGTTTTTGTTGGTTTTTTAAATCTGTGCAATAATAAAAAAGATACAGGAAGATAGTTTGAGCATATGTTAGGGTCAAATGAAGGTTTTTTAAAGATAGCGTAGAGACTTTCATCTATTCTCTATAGATGAAAGCCAAAATATTTTATGTAGCTAATTATTTATATGTTGTCTTCCCATCAGAATGTAATTGCCTTGAAAGAAGGGGTTGTTTTTGCCTTTCTTTACATCTCAGCATAGTTACTGGAACTTCATCAGGATTTGCCAATTGATTGATTAGGAGGCAGGTAGGTTATATACCGACAAAAAATACTAAGCAGAGTTCAGACACTAGCTGTATGACCATGGACAAATCATGTAACCTCTCAGCCTCAATTTCTTCATTTGTAAGATTAATGTGAAGATCAATGAGACAGCAGACAAAGTTTTTACAAAGTTTAAAGCATTATATAAATGCTAGGCATCATCATTATTATTGATGGAATAGACATTTTTAGGGGGATCAAGGAAGGATGAGGGAAAAAAGAGGCACATAGAGACAGACAGAGACAGAGATAGAATACAGAGAACAGGGAATGATCTGTTCTAGGAGATGAGAGGGGACAAGATTAAAGGTTCAAGTGAAGACACCTTGACAAAGGAAAGGACCACTTTTTCATAAGAGACTGAAATAAAAAAGAAGAAAATGGAAAATGATGCCATGGGGTTTTGAAATATGAAAGGGAATTCATGAAAATGGCCTCATGGGAATCATGGGAGACCCCTGAGGAGATGAAGCATATGCTGTATTTCAATGAATAAAGTACTGCACTAAACTCAAGAATCATAGCACTTTGAGCTTGAGGTCCAGCTCGGATATAACTTCTGTGACCTCAGGTGAGTAATAATCTCCCTGGGCCTCAGTTTTTCTTTTTTTCTTTTTTTTTTTTTTTGCTTTTTGCTGAGGCAATTGGGGTTAAGTGACTTGCCCAGGGTCACACAGCTAGGAAGTGTCTGAGACCAGATTTGAACTCAGGTCTTCCTGACTTCAGGGCTGGTGCTCTAACCACTGCGCCACCTAGCTGCCCCAAGGGCCTCAGTTTCTTAACCTGTAAACAGGGGGATGAATTAGATGACCTAAGATCTCTTACAGGTCTAAATCTATGATTTTAAGAAATCTGGAGCAACAATTTAAAGGAATGCAAATGAATGAATTACAGAAAAGTAAATAAAAGAATGACCTTGCAAGAGGGAGGGCCCAGTTGAGACTAGGTAACTTAAATCTGTAATGGACCCTATTACTATGGCTACATGCTTGTAAAGCTTGTGTGCTTCTTCCACAGTTTAGCAGTAATTTGTAGGAATAAAGGAGTCTAAGAGTGGGGATAATCCAGGCTTGGGGTTTGACAAGACATAAGAGATGCTGGACAAGAGTACAAGCAAGAAAACTCCCCTCCCCTCCTACCACCATTGAGATTGTACAAGCAATCTGAAAGAAGTATAAGTGTAAAGTTAAACTGGTTAATTAACTAATGAAGATTAGGAAGGGAAGGAAAATGAAAGCAGGGCAGGGCTGATGGTCTGAAGAAGGAAAGAATGAACTGAATGAATGAAAAAAATGTATTTGACACTATGTGCAAAACACTAGAAAAAAGTCTGGGCATACAAATAGAAAAGATAAAAGTTCCTTCCTCCAAGAAACATGGAAAAGTCCCAAGATCCTTAGAGTGTAGGAGCAAAGCAGATGGAAATATTTCTTCTGTCATTTCCACCGATTAAAAAAACATCTTATCAGCTGAACCATTTGACAATGTTAAGGGCTTTGGTAACAACACAGTTGCTTTTCTGGGTAACTATGGCTAGTGTCTGCAGTAGGGGCAGGATGTATCTCCACAGCCTAGGATCATGACTGAAGGGACTGGACTAGAAGCTGTACTATTCCAAAGGCTCAGGACCCTGAACTGTCCCCTTCAGTGTGTACTAGTTGTTTATATCATTACAACAATACTTTGAAACCACAGAGAGTTGTTGGTTTTTATGAAACAAGTTTAAAGTAGATGCTTAGGATTGTATTTCCTTTATCTAATTATTCTTTCTTGTAGATACGATTTTTCCTGCACAAAAATGTGTGGAAATATGTATACATTCAATTTGTCAAGTATTTTAACATAATTAACATATAGTGGATATCCTGCCATCTAGGGGAGGGGTGGGGAGTAGGGGGGAAAAATTTGTAACAGAAAGCTTTGTAAGGGTTAATGTTGAAGAATTACCCATACATGTTTTGCAAATAAAAAGTATTAATAAAAAAATAATAATAAAAATAAAAAAATAAAGTAGAATGCCTAGGGAACAGAGTATATTGCCTTGAGAATCCATACCTTGGGTAATTTATCTTACTTTACTTAACATGACAATAAAATCACTGATTCTACAAGAAACAAAAATACTCATACTAACATTTACTGATCTGGGTAAATACATAGTGTGTATTATATATGTGTGTGTGTGTGTGTGTGTGTGTGTGTGTGTGTGTGCTTATCCCATCTTTTAGATGAAGCCTTTCCTAATCCTTCTTAATCCTAGTCTTTCCTTTTCTTAATTACTTCCTATTTGTTCCACATACAGCTTGGGAAGTATTTGTGTGTGCATTTATGTGTTGTCTCCCTGCCATTAGACTCCTTAAGGGCAGGAATTGTCTTTTGCCTCTTTTTTGTATCTCTAGTATTTAGTACAGTGTCTGACACATAGCAGGTACTTAATACTGACTGTTCAATTTATTACATACAAGATATATATATGTGTATATATATGTTATGTATATATATACAAAAACTATGCATGTATATGTTATATGTACATAAATGTACATATATAATTATATATGTGTATGTGTATATATGTGTGTGTGTGTATATATATATATATATATATACACACACACACTTTTGATTTCATTAAGTGTATGAACTGAGGAAAATTACTCTGCATGCAAATCAACAACTCTTGAGTAACTTATCCTAAAGAACTGACCAGGGCCTTAAGAGGGTCCAAATGACTGCCCAAGATCATTTAGCCTGTATGTATCAAAGGTGGGGCTGGAGTCTAAATCATTAAGGCTCTAAGATCAAGTAATTATTCTCTGAACAAGGAAGGATCTGTGTGTATATGAGAGACACAGACAGAGAGAAGAGGGGGGAGACAAAGACAGACAGAGAGAGAGAGACAGACAGACAGACAGACACCCAATCTTTCAACTAGGCTGGGTGGCAGGAGGGGCAGCCTTGTAGACCACAGTTGCCTGCAGAATGGATTTCCACTTTGGTCAGCAGCCAGGTATCAGAGTGGAAAAGTCCAGGGTCTGGAATCCAAAAGACTTGAACTCAAAAATGAAAATGCTCCATCTACTGGAGAGTTTTGTACTAAAAATATAAGTATTTATTATTTAGTTGTTTAGTTATGTCTGATTCTTCTCCATTCCATTTAAGCCAGCAAAAATTTAATTAACTACTCCCACCCCCATATATTATGTACCTAGAGGCAACTAGGTGGCATAACGGGAGGAGCCTAGAATTTGAATTCACAAAGCTATCTCCAGACACTTTCTAGCTGGGTGAACCGCAACAGTTCATTTAACCTGCCCGTCTCCCTTTCTTCATCAGTAAAATGGGGATAATAATAGCACTTACTTCCCAGGGACTTTGTAAGGATCAAATGAGATAATATCTGTAAAGCACTTAACACAGTACCTGGCTCATGGTAGATGCCATATAAACATTAATTTCATTATTAACATCATTATCATCATTATTAGTCTTTGGTATTATGTATAAGTAACAAACTGATCTGGGCAAAAATACATCAGAGAACTTGCTCATCCCACTTTTAAAAAGGAAGCTTATTCCAATCTGTTAATTCTAACCTTCTCTCCGTTAATTATTTCCTATTTATGCCATATGTGGCTTGTTTTGTATATATATTTGTATGTTGTGACACCCCTTAGACTGTAAACTTCTGAGGGCAGAGCTTATCTGTCTCTTTTTAACCCCAGTGCTTAGTACAGTGCCTGGCACCCGTCAAAGGCAGGGGAGATATTCCTCGAAGACACATCGATCCCAAAGCAGGACCCTTCTCAAGAAACAGACAAGCATGCAACCCCACCCCGCCTTCCAGTCCCGCCAGATTTTTGCCCCCTCCCCCCTCCGCCCTCTCCTCTCCCTCTAAGAGATTTTGGTGACTCCCCACCCCCTCCTACCACCATTTCTTCTACCCTTCCCTAGCACCTGTTCCCCCAGGCCTGCCTCGGGCTTAATCTCGTAAAGAAAGCCCGGCAGGCCCACGCCCTGAGGGCGGCCCTTCCAGGGGCGTCTCAGCCCCACCTTCCTCCACCTCACAAACTCCCTCGAGGTTGCCTTTCCCCCCGCCCCCCTACTTCCCAGGCTAGTTTCGGGTTTAAACCCCCTCAAACAGATGAAGAAACCTTTCGGCGGAAGCCTCGGTGGGAAGACCCCTAGTGAAATCACTTGGGACAATCAGGGTGCAAGCCCAGGAACCATAGGCATTGCCTGCGGGCTCGTCCTCGAGGCCGGAGCATGCGCAATTCTGACAGCTGAGGGACTTTTCCCACCAGTTCCAACAACGTCATCGGCTTTCTGGGCTCAGATTGGAGGACGCAAGACTGCGGATCGTGTGCGTCCGCATGAAGAAACATAGCTACGTCCTTTAGGAGGGGCGCAGAAATATCCTTCCTTCAACTCGAGGATGGGTCAAGTCCATCAATTGGCTAATATTTATTTATTGAGGATTCACTATGTTCCAGGTGCAAAGTATACAATTTAGCACAGTTTCTTTTAATGCTTCTTGACTCACTGATTGATACAAGATTAAAAAATAAAACAAAACAATTTTTTTAATTAAAGCTTTTTATTTTCACAGCATATGCATGGATAATTTTTCAACACCAACCCTTGCAAAACCTTGTGTTCCAATTCCCACCCCCACCCTCTCCCCTAGATGGCAAGTAATCCAATATATATTAAACATGGTAAAAATGTATGTTAAATTCAATATGAATACATATATATATACAATTATCTTGCTGCACCAGAAAAATCAGATCAAAAAGAAAAAAAATGAGAAAGAAAACAAAATGCAAGCAAACTACAACAAAAAGCTATGTTGTGATCCACACTCAGTCCCCAGAGTTCTTTCTCTGGATGTAGATGGCTCTCTTCATCACAGGACCATTGAAACTAGCACCAATCATCTCATTGTTGGAAAGACCTACATCCATGAGAATTGATGATCGTATAATCTTGCAAAACCAAACGGTTTTTCTTTTTTTGAGAAACTCTGCAATTAACTATATCATACATACTCTATGGTAGAAAGAATTGGGGGTCTAGCAAGCAAATCCTTTTTTTTTCATGCTCTGCACCTCAATTTTATTTTTCAAATTTTTTTTTTAATTTTATTTTTTTAATTTTATTTGCATAACATATGTGTGGGTAATTCTTCAACAATAACCCTTACATAGCTTTCCGTTACAAATTTTTCCCCCAACTCCCCACCCCTCCCCTAGATGGCAGGATATCCACTACATGTTAATTATATCAAAATATTGGTAAATCAAATATATGTATACATATTTCCAAACTTGTCATTGTTGTGCAAGAAAAATCTTGTCTACACAAACAATATATCAGATAAAGGAAACACAATGTAAGCAAACATCAATCAAGGAGCATGAGAATGTTATGTTGTGGTCCACATTTCACATCCCTCTCTCTGGGTGTATATGGCTTTCTTCAGTGAACAATTGGAGGTGGTTTGAAACATAACATTGTTGAAGAGAACCATGTCCATCAGAATTGATTGTCATATAGTACTGTTGTTTCCGTGTATAATGATCTCCTGGTTCTGCTCATTTCACTCAGCACCAGTTCATGCAAGTCTCTCCAGGCCTCTCTGAAATCATCTTGCTGGTCATTTCTTACAGAACAATAATATTCCATAACATTCATATACCATAATTTATTCAGCCATTCTCCAATTGATGGGCATCTTTTCAATTTCCAGTTTCTTGCCACTACAAAAAGGGCTGCCACAAACATTTTAAGCAAATCCTTTTTTAATGCATGAGATTTAAAGCTAGAAGAAACCTTAGAGAAGATTCCCTTTTTCACAAAAAGAAATTGAAGTTTGACTTGCCCAGGTTCACAGAAAGCAAAGAGCAGAACTAAGATTGAAACAAACCTAGACTTCTGCCTCCAAATCTACTCTTGATGATGCACTATTATAATTAATTTTTTAAAAAAATATATTTTCTGCTCTAAATCACTATTGATTAGAGAAATGCAAATTAAGAATTCTGAGATACCACTCAGATTGGCTAAAATGACAGAAAAAGATAATGATGAATGTTGGGGGAATGTGGAAAAACTGGGTCTCGAATACATTGTTAGTGGAGTCGTGAACTGACCGACCATTCTGGAGAGCAATTTGGAACCATGCCCAAAAAGTTATCAAACTGTGCATACCCATTTGACCCAGCAGTGTTTCTATTAGGCCTATATCCCAAAGAGATCTTAAAGGAAGGAAAGGCCCCACATGTGCAAAAATGTTTGTGGCAGCCCTTTTTGTAGTGGCTAGAAACTGGAAACTGAAGGGATGCCCATCAATTGGAGAATGGCTGAATAAATTATGGTATATGAATGTTATGGAATATTATTGTTCTGTAAGAAACGACCAACAGGAGGATTTCAGAGAGGCCTGGAGAGACTTGCATGAACTAATGCTGAGTGAAATGAGCAGAACTTAAAGAACATTGTACACAGCAATAACAAGATTTTATGATAATCAACATGGGTAGAAGTGGCTCTTTTCAATAATAAAATGATCCAAAAAAAAAAATAAAAATAAAATGATCCAATAGACTTGTGATGGAGAGAGCCATCTGCATCCAGAAAGACAAATATGGGAATTGAATATGGATCACAGTACAGTATTTTCAGGCTTTTTTGTTGTTGTGTGCTTGCTTTTTTTTCGTTCTCATTTTCCCCCTTTTGATCTGATTTTTCTTGAGCAGCATGATAAATGGAAATGTGTATAAAAGAATTGTACATGTTTAACATAGATTATTTGCTGTCTATGGGAGGGGAGGGAGAAAAATTTGGACCACAAGATTTTGCAAGAGTGAATATTGAAAACTATCTTTGCATGTATTTTGAAAATAAAAAGCTACTATTTAAAATATATTTTCATAATGTGGACCACAACATATCATTTTCATGCTCTCTATTGATGTTTGCTTGTACTGTATTTCCTTTATCTGATTATTCTTTCTTGTAGATACGATTTCTCCTGCACAAAAATGATGTGTGGAAATAAGTATACATGTATTCGATTTCTTAAGTATTTTAACATAATTAACATGTATTGGATATCCTGCCATCTAGGGGAGGGGTGGGGAGTAGGGGGGAAAAATTTGTAACAGAAAGCTTTGTAAGGGTTAATGTTGAAGAATTACCCATACATATGTTTTGCAAAAAAAAAAGTATTAATAAAATTTTTTAAAAAAAGAAAAAGAAAGAAAGAAAGAAAGAAAATAAAAATAAAATATATTTTCATGGCATGTATACAGCTTTGAAAATATAGATGTCTGGGTTGTATTTTGCTTTTGTATGTTATTAGTGAATATGTCCATATGTATTTCTTATGTTAAACCCTAAAAGAATCAAAATTCACAGTTGTAAAAAAATGAAGAAATGCTTTAAGAAATGTTCTTTGCCATGGTGTTGATGATGATAATAATAAATTGAAGCACCTTTTTAAAAGTATGTTTCAGATGATCAGTAACAGGTAAAATCAACATGAAGAAATTCCCTCTGTCAATGCAGATTTCATTCTCTCAATTTAAAATCTTAAGAGTTTTCTTAGAGTACTAAAAGATTAGTGACGTGATTATTGTTCTATAGCCAGTAATATAAGCTGTATTTGAACATTAGTAGTAGTATTGACAGCAAAGTCAGTTCTCTATCCATATCTCCATGCTGACTTTTATCATATCTGTAAAACCAAAATAAAGGGAAACATTAAAGCAAATTAATTTTTTTCAAAAATTACCTTGCCTTCCTTATCTGTATTCTTCATGTTTTTTTTCTTTTTCTTTATTAAAACTTTTTATTTTTCAAAACATATGAGTGGATAATTCTTTGACATTAGCCCTTGCAAAACGCTGTATTCCAATTTCTTCCCCTCCCCTGCACCCTTCCCTAGTATCCTTCATGTTAAAGTAAAATTTGTTTCTATCGGTCCATATATCCCTCTGTTCTGCATTTTACTTTACATGTGTAAAATCAAAATTAGTATAACAAAATTACCATTAAAAAACTCATCACCTTCAAAAGTCTTCCTTTCATAAGTACATAATCATTCATGTATCCTATGTACTTTTATTCTTCACATTCTAAATTAATGCAACATTGAATTTATATTTTTTAATGTTTTATTTTTTTCTTAATTACATGAAAAAGCAATTTTTTATATTCAGTCTTTTTCTCCTTTTTTCATCATTTTTAAATTCCAAATTCCCTCATTTCCTCCCCTCTCCCCTTCTTGAAAAGGAAAGAACTTTAGCACAGATTATATATGTGCAATCATACAAACAATATTTCCATATTAGCTATCCTGCAAAAGAAAACACAGACCAGAAATCAGTTCTTTCTCTGGGGATAGACAGCATTTTTCATCATAAGTCCTTCCCAATTGTCTTGGATCACTGTATTTCTGAGATTAGCTGAATCATTCACAGTTGATATCATTGTACTATATTGCTGTTACTGTGTACAATGTCCTCCTGGTTCTGTTCCCTTTATTTTGCATTAGTTCATGTGTGTCTTCCCAGATTTTTCTGAAAGCATCCTGCTAGTCATTGCTTATGGTACAATAGGATTTTATCATAACCATATACCATAACTTATTCAGCCCATTCTCCACTTGAGGGAGCATCCCTTCAGTATGCAATTCTTCCATAACAAAAAGAAATGCTACAAATATTTTTTTGTACAAAAAGGACCTTTTCCTTTTTCTTGGATCTCTTTGGTATATAGACTGTTAGGTCAAAGAGTACACACCATTTTATAGCTCTTTGGCTATAGTTCCAAATTGCTATCCAGAATGGTTAGATTAGTTCACAATACCAAGAGTGTTTCGATTTTCCCAACATTTGCTCTTTTCCTTTTCTGTCATATTAGCCAATCTGATAAGTGTGAGGTAGTACCTCACAGTTATTTTAATTTGCATTCCTCTAATCAATAGTGACAAAGCATTTTTTTATGTAGCTATAAAATAGTTTTGATTTCTTATTCTGAAGCTGCTTTGTATATCTTTTGACCATTTATCAATTGCTGTACATCCATTATTTTCAAAGATGACCAATGTTATCACTAAATGTTATCTTGACTTGTTTGTGAATTGGATTTAAGTGAGGCAGAGTTTGCAGAAAGTCATCAGCCTAATTCTTTCTTCCTGAATCAAGTCCAGTGGTAAGACAAAAATCAAGATGACTGGTGATGGTCCAGGATGCAGTGAATGACTTTGGCATCTTTGATGTCTGACCAAGTTCTAAGCACTCTACAACACTTGCTTTAGCCACCTTCCTGGCCATTGGAACAAATTGTTTGCATCCTCTCATTCTACCAGGGGAAGTCTTCACATGCTTGAAGTAGGCATCCCCCAATTCACCAATGGTTTGAGGCCTATGGGTTACCTTCAACCTCATTTAGCCTGTCAGCCAAGATAGTTTTGCCAAAAACTTGGCAAAATGTGGCTGATGAACATGCTATAACTTCTTAGAGCATCTATAAATGAGCTGGAGAAGGAAATGCAAATCATTCTCATGGTTTTACCAAGAAATGAGACCACAAAGAGTCAGACACAACTAAAATGACTAATAACAAAAATCCACTTATCAACTGGTGAATGACTCGTTGAATTTGTATTGTTGCTTGAAACAAAGAGTGAAAATGTAAGTATTATAAGAGATTTTTGAAAAATACTAACCACTATGAATCTGGCAAGTTAATTAACTTTAGATCCACTGACATTTATTTTTGAGTTTTTTTATAGATAAATGCAAAAATTGAAAATGACAGGTGAAGCAAAGTGTTAGAGTTCTACATTATTATAATCATTGCTCAAGAAAATTTGAGATAAGAGCTAACCTATTGAAACAAATATTGTTTCCTGAATATTTATGAAATACAAAAGATTATCTTGTTAAGAATTTTTAAAAATTTTTTTTTGCATTTTTGCATTTTGCATTTGCAGTCACTCCCTGAAAAGAAAGGGAAAAATAGTTTTATTGGTTTTCAAATTTTTTAAAAGTACAAAGGAAGAAAGAAAGAAAGGAAGGAAGGAAGGAAGGAAGGAAGGAAGGAAGGAAGAAAAGAAGGAAAGAAAGAAGGAAGGAAGGAAGAAGCAGCTCCATCTACTGGAGACTTTTGCATGAAAATTGGGAATAAATTTTTTTTTAGCAAAAATGAAATTGACCACTTTTTTCCAATTATTATGCACATAGAGGCAGCAAGGTAGTACAGTGGATAGAGCATTGGATCTGGTGTCAGAAAGAGACCTAAATTCAAATGCAGCCTCAGACATTTAGTAGCTGTATGACAGTAAGTCACTTAACCTCAATCTGCCTCAGTATCAACTGTAAAATGGGATAATAATAGCACTTTTATCAAAAGGTTGCTGTGAGGATCAAATAAGACACTATTTGGAATGTGCATATAACAAATGCTTAGTAAATCAAAGGTTGTAATCATGCTGTGAGACAAAGCAAAAACAAAAATAATCAGAGATAAATAAAAAAAATACATTACACTATAAAGAATCAGAGACAACAAACCAATATAAATATTAAACTTAAATGGTCCAAATACATAACATTTAAATGCATTAAGGAAAAATTAAACAAATTTCAAGAACATAGATACTAATAATAATAGCAGAAAACTTTAACATTTCTGTCTTAGATTTGGACAAACCTAGCAGAAACATAAACAAAAGAGAAAATAAGTAATGAAACAAATTTCTGAAGAAATTACAACTGTGCATGTGTGTACAGCTAGATCCCAATTAGTACAAATAATGAATCCCATGAAGTAGTCACATGTACCCAAATTCATTCATATTACATGTCTTCTTCCATTGAATTGGAAAGCAATGCTTCTCACCACTGCTTCCAACTTGTCTGGATCTAATTTTTTAAAATAAATATCCAATTCTCCCTTATATCATTAGTATTTATAAACATTTTTCTGACTCCCATCAGATGAAATTTTTGAGAGTAATTGTTTATACCATATTTACATACCATATACCATAAAAACTGTATAGAGTTTACTGAATAAAAAATATGTACATATATATGTGCATGTGTGTGCATTTGTGTGTGTGTTTCTGAGCACCACATGGAGCTTTTTATAAAAATTTGCCATGTCTCAAAAGAAGAAATACCAAACCTAATTTTTTTGTAGACTATGATGCAATAAATATAATAATCAGTTTGGAAAACAGAAACAAAAGACAATGACCTAAATCAATTTTTAACAATAAATCCTAAATAACGAATGACTCAAAGGACAAATCATAGTAATACTAATAATTATATGCAAGATAGTAAAAGAAAAAGATGAAATGGCATGGTTATTGTGACATGATTAGTATTCAAAGAGAATTGAAATGACATTATTATGTTGGGGTCAAGGTGTGTGGTACTATGGCTAATCAGACCAATACAAGTTAGGAAGGCTTTATCACACTAATTGTCCATATGAATATATAGAGTGAAGATGTCTCTAAATTTGTATATGTCACCTTTCTTTTGATCTACTGTAATTCTGCTTTGCTCATATAGCACAACTCCATCTTTGATTCTGGCTTGTCATATTGAATAGTTCTATGGCAATGCCTCCTGCGTTTCACAATCAATTTCCAAAGTTCTTCAGAAAAACCTTGAGAATGTATTACTTCTTCTGACCTCTGGGTAAATGTTGTCTTCATGGGGGAAAATATATCCCTAAAAACTTAGGTTACCAAAATAAAAAAGAAGTGGATTAATGAAGTCAATATGCATTTAACAATTAGAAACCCAATAAATAAATCCAAAATAAGCACAAAAGAGGATATCTTGAAAATCAGAAAAATATAATAAATTGAAAACTAAAAAGACTATAGAAATTATAAAGAAAACTTTTTATAGAGAAAATTTTAAAAAGTTGATAAATTTTATTCACCTGATAAAAAAGAGGCCATCTAATCAAATCAACAAAATGATAAATGAACAAGGTGAAATCACAATAAAAAGAGTCTGCCATGAAGTCATATGCCAAAACAACAGAAATAACAACTTGCTTACAGAAAAGGAATACAGACTTAGTGGTTTCCAAAAGTAGGTGTCACTGTTTCTTGTCCTATTGACCAACTGTATTTCCATGAGTAGGTCAGGGAGGCTGTGCTAAATGTATAACCTTCATAATATCTTATTTATGTTATAACTAAGTAGACCTCTATTTTACCTACCTGTGAATGTCTCACTTCTTCCTAACATCAGATCTGAACTTAAAATGGTTTCAGCTTCAGGTCTATCCCTAATGTCTGCTATGGTTGGTCACTGGGATGAGCTGGCTCATGTTTTGGTTGTGTTGGGGGAATGACACTGCAAACACAAGGTAGGGTGATTGGATGGCCAGTTTCTAGTGATCTAGTGATGTTCTGGGAGTTCTCTCAAAAGAACAGGAAATACAATGAGTGAGTGCTGGAAGAAGCTGAAAGAAAAGATATTAAGAGCATCAGATTCAGCATTTCCCAGGTGCTATTGACCAGAAGTTGGACTACTAGAATAATAAGAAAGTAAACTCATGGAGGGCTCTTGCTTTTAAGGAACTTTCTCTGAAAGCCAAGGTTCAACTCACAGAACTAGTGACCATACCAACTCTCCCGATGGAGTTGTATGGCAATAATTGGTAGGTAGGAATCCCTTGACCTGAAGAAGGAAATAAGATTCTGCTCCCAACCCACAGAAATCAGAGCCAAAAGTAAAAGAATCCATGAGAGTAGCAGTGTGGAGACTCCCACTAGATATAATTTCTTTCACTATGGTAGCAGGGGGATGGCCAGCTTTTTCCACAAAAGATCTTTGTAGGTTGAGAGGAATTCAAACAGCACTCTGATGGCAAGTCACACTTCTGAGAATTATTAGAAAAAATACAGAGATTCTCCCTGCAACAGAATTCCATTGGCTTAAAAATCTCTCTGAGGACTGATTTCTAGTCAGCTAAGTCAATTAGAGTAGGGTTTTTTAAGCTTTTGTTTTCTCTATCTTTATACTATTAAAATTATTAAAGATCTGTCCAAAGAGTTATTGTTCATGTGGATTATATTTATAGATATTTACCATATTTGAAATTAGAGTTAATTATGAACTTATCGACCCTCTGAAAGTGTTTCTCTGGAATTGAGAATCACTGAATTAGAGGATCCAGACAAGAACCATACTTTTAGGTGACTGAGATCAGGATTTATTCTTACCCATCCTCTTAAAGATGAATTCTTGGTTTTTTTTTTTGTTTGTTTGTTGTTTTGCTGAGGCAATTGGGGTTAAGTGACTTGCCCAGGGTCGCACAGCTAGGGAATGAAGTGTCTGAAATCAGATTTAAACTCAGGTCTTCCTGACTTCAGAGCTGGTGCTCTATCCACTGTGTCACCTAGCTGCCCCAAGATGAATTCTTGTTAAAGCGGTTCTCCAAAAGTTGTGCCTACACTGAAATCTGGTTCAGAAAGTACTCTTACAGTAATTAGTCATTTTCTGAATAGGCTAACAGCCTATTTCTCTCTCTCTCTCTCTCTCTCTCTCTGCAGGGCAATTGGGGTTAAGTGACTTGCCCAGGGCCACACAGCTTAGTAAGTGTTAAAAGTTTGAGGTACATTTGAACTCAGGACCTCCTGACTCCTGGGACACCACTCTATTCACTGCATCATTTTCCATCTCTCAAATGAAGATGTATGACTTCTACATAGGCTAACAGCCACTGACCTCTTCTATTTCTCAGATGAGCCATCTTTTCCAATATACTGATCTTGGACTAATTACATCATGAGTTGATCTTTCTAATGCTTTTGGACATACATTAAAAATTAATTCTTTGGACCCCTTTATTTGCTTTTCCAAGGAAAAGCAGGCTTCCATTTAACTACAACTTCATTTTGTACTCCAGTTTCATTTAGGTTAATACTGATAGGATTCATTTCCTCCAGGAGTATGTGGACACATTGGTCATTAAAAAAAGGATTTCACCAGACAAAATAAATTATTTGGGTGTCCACCTGCTAAGACAAACTCAGGAACTATATGAACACAATTACAAATCACTTTTCATACAAATAAAGTCAGATATAAACAACAGGAAAAATATCAATTGCTCATGAGTAAGCCAAGCTAATACAATAAAAATGACAATTCTACCTAAATTGGTCTATTTGCTCAGTGCCATACCAATCAAACTTCCAAAAAAATATTTTATAGAGCTAGAAAAAATAATAACAAAATTCTGGAAGAACAAAAGGGCAAGAATGTCAAGAGAATTAATGAAAAATACAAAGGATGGTAACCTAACAGTATCAGATCTAAAACACTATTATAAAGCAGCAGTCATCAGAATCATTTGGTACTGGATAAGAAGTAGAGTGGATCCATGGAATAGGTTAGGTACACATAACACAATAATCAATTACTATAGAAATCTAGTATTTGATAAACCCCAAAATTCCAACTCCTGAGATAAGAATTCACTATTTCAAAAAAATTCATAAAATTGGAAAAACTGAAAAATAACGTCAGAAATTCAGCATACACTTACATCTCCTGTCCCACATCAAAACAAGGTTAAAAATAGGTACATGATTTGGGCATAAAGGGTGATACCATAAGCAAATTAGGAGATGAAGGGGTAGTTTACCTACCAGATATTTGGAGAAGGAAGGAATTTATGACCAAAGATAAACTAGAGAACATTATGAAATGCAAAATGGACAACTTTGATTAAATTAAACTAAAAAGATTTTGCACAAATAAAACCAACACAAAATTTAAAGGAAAGTATAAATCTGGAAGTTTTTTATAGTCAATGTTTCTTTCCTTTTTTAATAGCTTTTTTTCAAAATACATGCAAAGATAGTATTCAGCATTCATCCTTACACAACCTTGTGTTCCAAATTTTTCTCCCTCCCTTCCCCCATCATATCCTCTAGACATCAAGTAATCCAATATATGTTAAACATGTGCAGTTTTTCTAAATATATTTCCACATTTGTCATTCTGCACAAGAAAAATCAGATAGAAAAAAGGAAAAAAAGAAAAAAGAAAAACAAACAATAACAAAAAAAAGGTGAAAATACTATGTTGCAATCCATATTCAGTCCCAACTGGATGCAGCTGACTCTCTCCATCACAAGTCTATTGGAATTGGTCTGAATCACCTCATTTTTGAAAAGAGTCAAATCCATCACAATTGATCATCACATTATCTTGTTGTTGCTGCATACAATGTTCTCTTGATTTTATTCATTTCACTTAGCATCAATTCATGTAAGTCTGTCCAGGCCTTTCTGAAATCATTCTCCTAATCATTTCTTATGGAATAATAATATTCCATTGTATTAATAACTTATTCAGCCATTCCCCAATTGAAGGGCATCTACTCAAGTTCCAATTCCTTGTCACTACAGAAAGGACTGCTATAAATATTTTTGCAATACAGGTCCTTTTCCCTTTTTTAATGACCTCTTTGGGATATAGAACCAGTAGAGACACTACAGCCAATGTTTCTGATAAAAGCTTCATTTCTAAAATACATAAAGGACTGTGTCAGTTTATGAGAACACAAGTCATTTCCCAATAGATAAATGGTCAAAGAATGTGAACAGACATCTTTCAGTTAATGAAATTAAAGCCATTTATGATCATATGGAAAAATGCTCTAAAACACTATTTGATAAGAAAAATGCAAATTAAAAAACTCTGAGGTACCACCTCACACCTCTCAGATTGGCTAAGATGACAGAAAAAGATAATGACGAATGTTGGAGGGGATGTGGGAAAATTGGGACACTAATGCATTATTGGTGGAGTTGTGAAATGATCCAATAATTCTGGAGAGCAATCTGGAACTATGCTCAATAGGCTATGAAACTCTGCATAGCCTTTGATCCAGCAGTATCACTACTGGGTCTATATCCCAGAGAGATCATAAAAAAGGGAAAAGGACCCACATGTGCAAAAATGTTTGTAATAGCCCTTTTTCGTAGTGGCAAAGAATTGGAAATTGAGTGAATGCCCATCAATTGGAGAATGGCTAAATAGGTTATGGTACATGAAAGTAATACAATACTATTCTTCTTTAAAAAAATGATGAACAACCTGATTTTAGAAAGGCCTGGAAAAATCATATGAACTGATGCTAAGCAAAACAAGTAGAACTAGAAATACAGGATACAACGTAAAAGCAAAATTGTGCAATGATCAACTATGAAAGGCTTGGTTCTTCTTGGCACTGGATCCAAGGCAATTCCAATAAATTGTCAACTATATCCAGAAAGATAACTATAGTGATTGAATATAAATCAACACATGCTATGTTCACTTTTTTCTTTTTTTCCTCTCATGTTTTTTTCCTTGACACTTTATTTCCTTTTGTTCTGATTTTTCTCTTCCAACATGATTCATAAAAAAATGTGTATTTAAAAAACTAGTATACATTTATAAGCATAAAAAAGAAAACAATAAAAAAGGAGAAAAAAGAAAAATATTTCAAACTTAGCACTCACATTTAAATTAATATTTATAGATCATAGTAATTTTGTGATTCTTAGCACTCTTTAGCCTCTCTTCTATTATTCTGCTACTATCATTAAAGAAATAAAAAGGGACTACATAAAACTAAGGATTATTATCATGACTTTTCATGGCTAACTGATGAACATTTCTATGCATATTTAGGGAAACAATAATAATAACATATGTTTATATATTTTAAAAATACTTTACATTACCTCATTTGAACCTTACAATAATCCCTTAAAGCAAGAATTAGAGTTAATTGACTTTCCCTTAGTCACACAGTCACTAAGTGTTTGGTATTGTGATACAGTGGGGAAAGAGTTGGATTTGCAGTCAGGAAACCTCAGTTTCAACTTCAGATCTGCTACTTACTATGCGTAAGACCCCAAAGCAAGTCACAATCTCATGGGGTCTCAGTTTCCTCATAAACTGAGGTCATTAGACTAGATAGTCCTTTCCTGTTCTAATTCTATGGTCCTTTAAGCTTAGATGTCAGTGGCAGAATTTAAAACCAGGTCTTTTTTCTTCCAAGCACTCTAGCCAATTTTCCATGTTTCTGAGACACATTTAGCACCACAGTCTCTCTTAAGATTGCTGTGGCATAATTTCCATTATGGTTGAAGAAGTCAAAGCTTGTTGACTTCTAGAATCCAGAGTCACAATGAGCAAAAGACTTTTGTGGAAGCAATTAACAAAAGCTGCTTTATTTTAATTGAAAAATCTTTTAAAAGAGTCATGATAAAGTATTATGATTATTGCAAGTAATTATTTTTCAATGTCACTCAAAGACATTGTGTTTTGGTAATATTAATTATATTCAGGGGCAGTCTATCTTGAAACTTATGTGCTATTCTATTTTCTATATAGTATTCTGTTTTTATCATTCATAGAAAAATACAAATCCCTATTTTTAATTTAGATCCTGTAAATTTTTTGGAATTTATGTAAGTAATTCATTCAGCAAATTTTTTATGCCTACTATTACTATTGCAAAGCATATGCTAGGAACAAGAGCTTATTTCAATAATGAATGTGTAGTAGGCTACAATAAATTGTTATTCTAAAAAACACAGTTTCGCAGATGCTGAGAAGGGAGACCCTGGACAGACCCAGTATGGCAGAAAAAACCTTGGGAATTTAAATACATACTGAATATGAGTTAACAGTAGTATACTTAGTTTAAAAGCAACAAACATGACACTAGAATTAATGGATTTGCATCAGAAAAGAATTATTATATTCAACATTGATGATGTCATTTGGTTCTTCATTTTGTAAATATAAATTTACTCCATTAATATCAAAATACCATTAATCAACAAAAGAAGATTTTTTAAAAGATAAGAATAATGAGCTTTGAGTATTTGAAAAGTTACCAGTGATTCTTCATCTCTGAAAAGTGTTAACATGGGCTTAAATTGCTCTGAGATTTCAAACATAAGTAAGGATTTCTTGATGGTAAGGCTCATTAAAATGAGAGGGAGTCTAAATTCTATCCAGGTAGCTCTTTAATAAAAAGGTAGAGAACCTTAGATGCCACAGCATTCATCTATTTAGAGACAGGAAAATAAACTACCTCTTTATATATTCCTTTCCACAATCATGTAGTTAAAAATCCACTTTAAAGTCATATTTCATTTGAAGGGAAAGAATCAACATCTAAGAAGTGCATGTGTATTTTGTGAACTGCTTGAGGGTACATGAACTTTCTGATATATATTTTAGCTTGCAGAGAAGCCCTTTTAAAAAAAATCCATTTCAAGCTTAATTGTTTTTCAGAGAAGAAAGAGTGTCAAATAACTATGTAATTAAATTCAGAATAGGTGAAATGATCCTGTAACAATTTAAAAAATTTTTAAACGGTTATAGTCATATAATCACACCTGTTCCAAACAGAAACTACTAATTTTTTGTTTAGGTCTGAACCCATGATCTCATCATTATGAGACCTTTCCAGTATGGAAACTCCCTCCACTGTTTTTCTGTAATTTGTAGTCTTAGAAAATTGAGATATTATGAATTCCCCATGGTCATAGACTGGTATTATGTCAATGACAGGACTTAAACCAATATCATCCAGAAACCAAATCTAGCCCCCATCTACCATACCTTATTACTTCTGAAAGACGTTATTACTATGTACCATTGCTGGGGGAGATTGAGATTAACCAAAAAATATAAGTATTGAGGTTTGGCTATTTTGGGCTCTTTTTATGTGTGTTCATTCCTGATACAAATGAGTATGTTGAAGTAGAAATGGCCAGGTGGTCTTCAGAAATTTAGAAGGTCTGCTGGCCTATGGCTACAGCACACCATAGTGACAGCTTGTACCAGAGGGGTGATGGATCGTGATGGGGAAAACTTCCCTCTAAGATTTTGGCTACTCTCAGGAGAGGATTCTAAGAACTTCATTGAGACAAATGTTTTTTAATGAAAGCTGGACAACCTGAGAAGAGTTTTCCCTCATACCTTCTTAGTCTATTTATAAGACAGTGAAAATATCTCATAGGATTTAGGCAAGGAGGTATGAAATCTGGCAGTTTTGAGAAGATCTTGCTAAGAGGACCCCAGGAGAGAAATAGAAACTAGAGTCTCCGAAATGGGGAAACAAGCAAGGCAAGACCGCCTCCAGCAGAAACAAGTGCAACAACCTGATCAGAGAAAGGACCTCAGTGATAGTGAACTGTCTCTTGGTTTTTTTCCTTTCTTTTCTCCTCTGTCCATATATTTAAATAGAGCTAGAAAAAACCTGACATGTCCTATTTTTTAGGTTCTATTGCTGGTGGTAGTTTTTAAACCTGAATTTTTTTTTGGTAAATGAGAGTGTTCTTGTCATCAACAGATATGAATGTATGTAGAGGGGTGGTCCTGAAAGATTTTGTATCTCTCATACTATGTTAGGACCCTGAAGTTCTGGCTGAGAAGATTAAAAAAAACATCCTCTGGAACTATTAAGCCACTCTTTCTTTTATAAATGACCCTATAGAAGAAAATTAAAATTTTACCTCAGAGCTCACTTAGATTTTCTCCAGAAAAAGAGTTAGTTTGAGTCAAGGGCCTGCTAAGGAGTGAGGTTTGGGCTCCACCTCCAAGAAAAGGAGATCACTACTAGTAGTGGAGGAGGAAAAAGTCCCCACCTCATAATCTGTAGGGATTTTTTACTCAGCCTCTTTCTGATTGGGAAGAAAAGTGAGGAGAACACAGACTCCTTGCGTCCCAGGTAAACCTAGTGTTGTTGAAACTGAGGCCAGAATGGTTCTTTTTAAAAAAAAAATCACTTGAGCAAGTAATAGCTAGAATTTAAATCCAGAACCCAAATCTAGAACTTTTTCTACTATGCCCTTACAATATCTTGTTCATTCATTTATTTAACATTATGTGACATTAAACTGTGAAATTCACTAAAAGAGATAGTACAAATTAAATGTGTATAGTAGCAACAGCAATTATTGTTAATAGTTGCTTAAATAAAAAAGTAATAACTCTCATGGAATTTATGGTATATTAAAGGGATGATACCAACAGAGACAGCTATAATATATAATCTAGGATTATAATCATATTATAAAGTTATGGGAAAAAAAATGTTATGTGAAGTCCATGGGGGAAAGTTGTTACTGATGGGGGGAGATCAAAAAAAGCTTTGTAAAAGTATTTTTCAAAGAGAGGAAGGATTTTGTTTAAACCCTGTAGTATAAGGAAAATACAAATAAACTATAAAAATTATTTTTATATTTTCAAAGCCAGCATAATATTAACATTCTATCCCTCTTGGCAGCTAGGTGGCACTATAGTGCACACAGTGCTGGGCCTGGAATAAGGAAGATTTATCTTTCCAAGTTCAAATCTGGCCTTAGATACTTACTAGCTATGTGATCCTGGGCAAATCACTTAACCATGTTTGCCTCAGTTTCCTCATCTGTTAAATGAACTGGGAAAATGACATGTCAAACTACCCCACAGTATCTTTGCCAAGAAAACCCAAATGGGATCACAAAAAGTTGAACATGACAAATGACTGAACAAAAAGTTCACAATGTTCTCTGAAATATTTTATGGAAAAAGATTTTCAAAACAGATGTCTTCCATTCTTATTATTAATTTTAGGCATTATCTTTAGGAAAGCTCTAATGCCAGTGCATAATTCAGACCAAGTGATAGAAATTATTAATGAAATTTATTTCTTATCTGGTTTCTTTCCAGGTCTGATGCAAAGTTGATGTGCAAAAGCTGCATATTTAAAGACAAATGAAAGCCAAAATGATTGCTTTTCAACTCAGAGACCAAACATTGAAAATGGTTTATTCCCCAAATTTGTCTCCAAAAGATACCTAAAACCAGTGCAAATACATTTGTCTTGTAACTGAAGTCAGCCTTTTGGAATTTATCTATTCAATCTATTGATTTCTCCAACCTTACAGCAATAGCAATCAGATGAGATAGGATTACAAAATAGAAAAGCCCATTTCCAAAGACTACCTTGCAATTTAAGGGTTGTTTATAGGCTTTTCATAGAGAACCAAAGAACCAAGAACATGAAGTAATACAAAACATAAAAAAAAACCTTTAAAGGAGAAGTGATTGGTATTATTTGGAAATCCAGTAGGTCATGTGAATTGAAGGACATCACTATTATAAAGATCTCCTCTATGAAGATGTCAGAGGCTCTAAATTTATACCATTAGTAATTCTTTATGAAACAAGGTCATGAAGCTTGCTTCTTCTGATTTGCCCTTCCTGGAGGGCTGTAGAGAGCACTCATGGATATTCTCTGTCTGGGAATTTGTCAGCGAAGCCTATTGCAGGCCAAAGGTAAATCAGGAAGTTGGAATGATCCCCTAATTGGCTGCTGATCAGCAATTGCTGATGATTATGGGGAATTTTAAAAAGAAGAGACTACTCATGGCTAAGACTTCTTCATGGAGCTCTGCAATTGGACTCTCTTGGCTATGACTTTTTAAAACAAAGTTTGATTACAAGGAGGGGTAGTCTACCCTTATGATAGTGATCTCCAGCATGTCAGCTAGTGCTGGAGGAGATTGAGATTAACCAAAACCCACTGACCAGGAACAAGGAGAAGAGAAACTATCTTCCTTTCATTTTGTTCAGGGTCATTCCCAATATTACGCAAATGAATATTCTGAGGTGGAAGTCCCCCTATGACCTTGGGAATTTTTAAAGGTCTGGAAGTCTATGGCTGCAACAGTGGTAGCAATAGCTTACAGCAGAAAGGTGATGGATCACCATAGGGAAAGCTGTTACATTAGAAAATTTAGCTATTTTCAGGAGAAAGACATTAAGCCGCTGTTTGATCACTGAGTGTCCATTTCTAAAGTGAGAAGTAAAATGCCTACCTTTTTGGAAAGCTCAGCACCAGTAGGCTGAGACTACAATAGCCCTGTCATTTACCTGCCCTCATTGGTTACCCCGGGGTTCATTGTTCTGGGGTTTCCTGTCTCTTCAGTAAAGGAACAAGAGCCCTTCCATATATTCAGCTCTGGTCTAAAGAGTCCTCCTCAGTAGTATGGATAGGAAATGGAAAAATGACAAAGCAGAAAAAGATAACTCGAAAATGACATGAATCTGGTATAAAACAGACAGTTTTAATCACCCACAGGCAACATTTAACAATAGATAATCATAAAACAGTTACAGTCATTTGAAAGGCTAGTACACAAGCTTCAGTGGAACAATTGCAACAGGGCAGCTTAATAGCTATTTTAAATTTTGCTTCTCTTAACTATCAATGCTAACTGGGCTCTCTTTTTTCCAGTGAATTCTCTCTCTGCACAACTCTCAGTCTGCCACTTCCATACTGCTGTGGTTGCCACAATGGCTCAGTGAAAAGAGAAAATACCAGCTAACTTTTAAGAACTCACAAGACTCTGTATTGAAAGAAAGAAGGCATATATACAAGAATCAAGTTCACCCCAGACACAGACTTGCCGAGGAGGCAATATTCTAACTCAGCCTTAGAAGGGAAGAGGGAACCCTCCCCTATATTGGCTCTCCAAAACACAAAGAGTAATCTGTACAAAGGAAAGAACTTGAGGAATGAGGATTGCCCTTTAATATTTCCACAAAGTTCTTTCTCAACAGCCCATGAGTTTCATGGTTGCCAGGAAAGGCACTTGCATCATGTATACCCAAAGATATGCTAAAACATTTCCTTGAAACATTTCCTGTCCTCAGCAAATCTATGGCGTATACAGACATATCTAGCAGTTTTATTGTTCCTGTTACCAATCTGAGAAGACTTCTGGGTTATAAGGGGGCTCCAAAATGTCCTTTTCCAATGTCTTGAATCAAAGCAAATGGCTCATCTTGCAAATGTTGCACAATCCCAAATTTAAAGGAAGAAATTTCAGTTATGCTCATTACAGAATAATGTAGAGTCAATAAACAAATCATATTTAAACAGCAATAAGAGATTTTTTTGCTTAGTCCATAACAAGGGCCTATCCCAATCCATTCAAATCAAGAAATGAGATAACAAATAAAAATGGAGGGAAAATAAAAAGCAACTAACAAAAGGAAAAATGAAAAAAGATGAAAAGTCAAGCTTCCCCTAATGGAGAAACTTGAATTCTAGTCTAGCTCCCAAAACAGATGAAAATTTTTTCACAAAAATTTAGGGCCCAAGGTCATCTAAAAGTCATTCTTTTACCCTCAGATAAGAAATCAAACTGTCCTGAGCAAAAAGTTCCACAATTCCCTCAATGCATAGAGTAATCCAGACAAAATTTCCAGATGTTAAATTCCATAGAGGGTTCACCAAAAACTTCCCAAGGATTCCTATGCCTTGTATCAAGAGGTAATTCTCTTGGAGGACTAAGCAAACATCCTCTGGCTCTCTATATCAAGGACACCCCAAAATTCTCTCAATGGACCCCTGCCTTACAGAAGTAATTCTAATTAGAAATATACAGACAGGGGCAGCTAGGTGGTGCAGTGGATAGAGCACCAGCCCTGAAGTCAGGAGGACCCAAGTTCAAATCTGGTCTCAGACACTTAACATTCCCTAGCTGTGTGACCCTGGGCAAGTCACTTGACCTCAATTGCCTCAGCAAAAAGCAAAAAAAAAAAATACACAGACAAGAAGTATGGTTTTGAAACTAATGCATTGGCTATATTATATTCTTCAATTTTTAATTCAAATTTATTTTATTTTCTGATCGAAATTCACTTCCTTTTTTCCCTGTCCCCTAAATGTATTATATATATATATATAAAACCTATAAACAATAGAGATTCATAGTTTCATATACAGTCCTCTTTTTCTATTCTTTGAATATGGAAATACCAGCATTTCTTGTTTGACAAGTTAAAAATAATAAAATATAATAGCTTAAATAATTTTAATAACCTTTCTCTGCTAAAAATCAATGCCTTTAAAAATGTCAAGCTGAAAAATTCCTACAAATTCACCTGATCAGAAGTTGCCTAAAAATACCTTGGCTAGTCATTGTTTATTAACCTAGGAGAATATTTTGCCTTATATTTATTACTTCTGGATCACTTTTTTGCTTTTCAATACTATGCATCCTTTACAGGATGGATCTTTCCCTATTTTAAGAGTAAAACACTATCTTATTATAATATTTAATAGATAACATGTAATTATATTACATTTATTCTTAAAAGATCACTCTGGTTATTTCAATATTTCCTAACAAAATTGGCAATATTTATATTTGGTAATATTTTAGAAGATAACTGATAAATCAATTTTCCTACCTAAACTATAAAAATTGAATGCTAAACTGCTTTAATCTTCAAAAATAATCTTAAATTCACTATTTATTTAGTAATATGTAGCATGATAATATTATTTTCATTGATGTCATAGGTTATCCTAGAGTGCATCAAACGGATTAGCTCACTTTTATTTTATTGAATTTTATTCTTTCTACACATATTCTTGAAAGGGTACTTTATGTTTATTTCAAAATTTACTTATAAATGTGATAATATTTATATTTGATAATATTTTATCTTGAATCAAGTAATCTACTACTGGTGAGAATGAACCAGGAGAAAAAAGAAATATATAAATCACAAGTTTCATTATTCATCTAAATTGTTTTATTTTTAAGTATTAAACCTCTTTTTATATATGTGAACAAAACCTTGAGACACTTTATGTACCTTAAGAAATATTCTGGTGGAATTATTAGCTTATTTATCGTAACTTGCCTTAATCTACTTTAGATTTGTCTAGATTTTTAGATTTAGATAGTAACAAGCAAAAAAAGTAAAATATAAATGTAAATACTAAGATACATTTTTTCCTTTACCAATTGAATTTAGTTATGTCTCTGAGAGATGGGGAGGAGTGTATGTGAATAAGCAAATTTCATTATTCTTGGTTTCAACTTCCTTACCACAAAATAGAGATGGATTGTATTAGATCATATGTAAAGGTCCTTCTAGCTCTGATTTGTGAATAGCCACAAAACATAAACCAAATAAAAAAGCATCATAATCTATCATTTAAAATACTATAGGTAAATCTTTATTTCCAAAAGGTAAGATTTTTCTCATGAAAAACAGATGTTATAATTATTTTTCCTATTAAACACAAATTTTAAGTTATTTTAAAGTTATTTTTCTTGAGTAGGTTCAGAACTCTACAGAGGAAGGAACTAAAATATGAACAATATTAATTACAATTAGTAGCTCTTTGAAAATTAAATAAATTCAAACAAAATAAGTGATTTCATTTTCATCATTACTTTATCCATGAAATATAATACTAATTTTCATAGTTGCAGCTATCATGAAGGCAGCATTACTCCCAATAGTATTTGTGCATAGGAAATCATAAGAAAGGGAAGTTTCATTTTTCTGCATTGCATTTAGTATACTGGATAAAATTTTAAAAAATTAATTCAGAGTTAAGGGGCTAATTCTGGTTCTTACTTATATAGTCAATACTTTTAAAAATTGAGCATTCTGCCCAAATAAAATCAATACATCTAAAATTAGAAGGAAAACAAGTAACTAGGGAGAAAACTTCAAGTTTCTTTGATAGCTTATTTTCCAGATATTTATGGAATTGACTTAAATTTTTAAGAATAAGAGCTATCAATTCCAAAAGACATGATGCATCCAGAGAGAGGACTATGGGGACTGAATGTGGATGTCAGTCAACATAGTATTTTCACCTTTGTTGTTGCTGTTGTTGTTTGCTTACTTGTTTTTTCTCTTTTTTCCTTTTTTATCTCATTTTTCTTGTGCAGCATGACAAATGTGGAAGTGTGTTTAGAAGAATTGCATATATTTAATCTGTCTTAGATTACTTGCTGTCTAGAGGAGGGGGAAGGTAGGGAAAGAGGGAGAAAAATATGGTACACAAGATTTTGCAGGAGTGAATGCTGAAAACCTTTGCATGTGTTTTGAAAAATAAAAAGCTATTATAAAAATAAAATTCTGAATTTATGATAAAAAACAATAAGAGCTATTTCCCATTACTCTCCCCTAGTCAGTGTATGAACCATTTTCAAAGGAAGAAATCTAAATCATATAAAATAGTCATATGACAATGTTTACAATATTAATAATTAAATCCAAACTAAAACAAGAGATTCTACCTGACACTTATTAGATTGGTAAAGTTGACACCAATAATGAAAATGATAAATATCAGAATAGTTGTGGGAAAATAGATACAGTAAGGTGCTGTTAAAGAAGTTGTGAATTGATTTAAGAATTCTAGAAAACAATTTGAAACTATGACCAAAATGCTACTAAATGCTGTACACTTTGACCCAGTGAGTACACCTGATAGACTATACTACCACAAAGGGTTTTTTTAAAAGAGAAAATGCCTCCATATATACAAAAATGTTTATAGCATTTCTTTCTTTATTGGCAAAGAACTGGAAGCCAAAGAGATATCCAAGAGGACAGCTGAACAAATCATGGTATGAATGAATACTATTATGACAATTGAAAAATGACCAAAAGGGATGATTTCATAGAGATCTGGGAAGACTTATGGGAATTTATATTGGCTTAAATTAGAAGAATCAGAACAATTTATACAATAACAATATTATATTGACAAACTTTGAAAAAACTTTAGAACTCTAATTCAGTGAACAACCACAATTCCAGAGGATAGATAATGAAGCATAGTATACGTCTCCTGACAGGATACCAGTACACACACACATACACACACATGTATATATGTATTTGTGTATGTGTATGTATATCAGTATAATATCTATCTATATAATGTGTACATAACAGATATATACATAATAATAGCTAGTATTTGTGGTGCTTTAATGTTTACCAACTGCTTTGCAAATATTATTTCATTTTATCCTTACAACTACATTTTATCCTTACAACTAGATAAGTACTATTATTATCCCCACTTTACAGATGAAATTAGAGCAGACAGAAATTAAGTGACTTTCCCAGGGTCACACAGCTAGTAAATGTCTAAGGCTAGATTTGAACTTAGATCTTCCAGTTTCAACAATCTACCTCACCATCTAGCTGCCCACATACCATATATATTTGCCTGCATGCACACACATATACACAGAGTCATGGCCAATTCAGGAATTTGTTCTGCTTAACTATTATATTTAATAAGAGTTTTGTTTTCCTTTTTCCAATGTAGAGAGGTAGGAGGGATAGAAAAATATTTGTTAATTTAAAAAAAAGCAGAATGTTAAAAACTGGTAAGACTAAATGTTCAATTAATTTGATGTTCCTCATATTGGCTATGAAAAGGACAAAAAATGAGGAGACTATCTTCACAAGGCATCATTTGCAAAAAAAGAGTTCTAAATTCTTTAATGATATATTGTATGAAAATTACATTTAACTTAGAAAAGTGACTAAAATGCTTAAAAATTAACATGTAGTAATTACTTGTGTGTTTTTAAATAGCTTTTCAAAGGTACATTTGTGTGGTTAAAAAAAAAAGGCTAATCTCTGAGAGAACACATCACTGTAATACATAAAAATGCCACCCAAATCACCAAAAGCCAGAACCTCTGAAGTCATCTTCCAGCCCATGTACTGCTGATATATAACACAGATTATCTTTATTTTAACACATGATTATCAAATAATTCAAATATTATTAATTATCACAGTAAAAATTAAATTCCTGGCCATATATGAAACAATAGCAAATAAAAATATACTTAGTTCATTTAATTCATTTTATGAACACAGCAATCAAATCTGAGAATTGTGATGCTGTTTCCTTTATACTTCCTGGCACATAGGTTGTGGCTCATTCTATCTGATAATTGGAGAAGATCTAGGAAAAACTAGGAAAAGTCACCTAAGTGACTCAGTGGATAGAGCCCTGGACCTAATGATGGGAAGACCTGAGTTCAAATCCAGCCTCAGATACTTACTATTTGTTTGACCTGGGCATATCCCTTAATCTCTATTTGCCTTAATCCATGGAAGAAGGAAATGGCAAAGCACTCCAGTATCTTTGCCAAATAAGCACTATGAACAATATTGGTGACCTGTGGGGTCACAAAGAGACAGATACAATTCAACAACAACAAAACTAGGGAAAGTCCTTTTTATCCTGGAAAAGAAAAGAAAATGTGACAGAAAGTGGGAGAAAACTTCCCATTACTTATTAAAAATTTCAGACTGAGCTATCTGGTATTAATTTTTAACATAAGAACATTTAGAGGATTTGTACAACTGGAGATTTATAATAAAAGCATGTAAAGGCACCTCCAGTATTAAATATATATATATATATGTATATATATATATATATACACCACTCAACAATTTTGTATCTTTCTTTCTCCTCCTCCTCCTCCTCTTCCTTCTTCCTTCTTCTTCTGTTGAGAAAGCTCTTTCCCTTCACTCCCACCAGTATAGATTAGATATGTACCAAGCAAAATTTAAAGTAGTTTATATCTGCTTTAGTTTTCAGATTTATAAACTTCAAGTTAACAAGAGAAAAATCACAAAGTTCCAAAGGATTTGAAATGGAGGAAAAAGACGAACAGCCTCTGAAGAATGGCCCTGTTTTCTTGTATGTATTTAACTAGCTGGGAATAAGAGGTGGTGAGGGTGGAGAGATGAAGGTGAAAAGGACTGAGAATGAGAGGTGAGAAGATTTATCCCCATACCAAACTAATAAATATCAAACCAAGATTCCTTCTTAAGTCCTTTGTATCTTAATATCATAAATAGATGAAAGGAAAAACTAAGCTCTACTAGTATATCACTACTGGTTTGTTTGAATTTATATGTCCAGATAAATTTGAAGCTCTCTGGTGACTCACATATTTCTCCCTATTTCTTGTTTTCTCAAGATTAAAGAAAAAAGAAAGAGAAGGCAAAGACTATTAACTTCTAAATTTCCCCCAAACATCTAGTTAATAGCAGCTATCCATTATTTTATTTTCCCCAAATTTAATAAAAATCAAACAAAAGCTCTTACCTTGGGAGACTGATAATTTCAGAGTCTGAAATTTGACTATTATAATGAGAGTACCATATTAATCTTTTATCCAAGGCTTTTGTCCAACCTCTTTTTAGACCTACTCTCTCTCAAGACTCTCACTGATGTCTTTATTATGCAATTCACCAGCTACCTGAATGTTTCCAATGATACAAAGTCAAACTTTTCTCATCAATATATATATATATATATATATATATATATATACACCCAACACCTCTGTGAGGTGGTCTAAGTATTTTTATTCCCATTTTCCAGATAGGCATCTAAAACCCAAATAATACCTGGAGACTCTAAACTTAATTGTTCATTCAGAATCAACCCAAAGCTAATGATTATATACTTCCAGAACTCGTCTCACCTTTCATGTGTTTATGAGCAAGAGTGAACATTTCAAAGGGACTTAGGTTTGTATTTCTCAATTTTATAAAGAGATAAATTTTGTCCAGTTGCTTTTTAAATTATCTTTCTATGAATGAACATATTTATTCTCTTATTCTACAACTCTGTTTTACTTTCTCCCCTTTCCCTTTCCCCAAGTAAATTAAACTTGCACCAAAAAGCATATCCTTTCCAGGTTCAAATTATCCCACCTTTCAATTGCTTTCATAAACTTGCCCACAAAAATCCAGGTCTCTTGGAATGCTTTTGTTTAGACCATTCTTCTCAACTCTATACAGGAAAGAAAAGGGAAAATACAATTTTCAGAACACAGACTAGGGGAGTTAGACTCGGGGTACACACGGATGCATTTATTCTGCAGGATCATGGGAGACTTAGGCAGCTGCAAAAGCCATAGTTCTTTTTCTTTTCCCTAGATCCCCGCAGGCTAGCCGTGTGAAGGCGTGAAAAGGATATGAGTGTGTGACTCGAAGTGGAAAGGGAGAGAACCTAAAAAGTCTAATGCAGTGGGAAATGGGAGCAGAAAAACAATACTTCTTTGCAAATGACAAAAATGCAGGGGAAAAGAAATAGTACTTTCTTATTAACCAGAACAGAAGCTTTGATCTCTCCCCAATTCTTCCTTCTCTGTACAGGACAAGCCAAAGAACTGCAAAAGGGAACTACCTGTTTTCTATCAACTTTTAAAATTCACTTTTAAAATTGATTCATTGTAAACATACCAGAAGCATGCATATTATCAATGCAGCATTTATATTTAAATCAATAAATTTTAATGAATTCTTCATTCACTTCTGAATAGTCTTGTAGGGGAAAGTCAAAGAGAATCTAAAACTAAAAAGTTTCCTTTGCCTGGGTTCTCCCTAATTAGGAAGGTTCTGAGCATTTTAATCACTGTCAACACCGCCGTTATTTGTCTAAGTCCTGTCGGGTTTTATAAAAATGAGCAGCAGTGAAAGCCTTTCTGTCTAGTTAACTGCCTCACAAAAAAATGATGTAAATGGCCAAAGGGCTTTCTCTCTCTCTCTCTCTCTCTCTCTCTCTCTCTCTCTCTCTCTCTCTCTCTCTCTCTCTCTCTGTTTCTGTCTCTCTCTCTGTTTCTGTCTCTCTCTCTCTCTCTCTCTCTCCTTCTCTCCTTTTCTCTCCTCTACTCTCCTTTCTCCCTCCTTCTTAGTCCCTATTTCTCCTTCCCTCCCTCCATCTTTAGTGAGCTGTGTAGATCTGTGAAAATAATATCAGAGTTTTCCGTCAGAATGAGCTTAGCACTGTACTGAGGCATAGCCTAATATGACCCGACACCTCCAACCATCTGCGCTATCTATCTGCCTTCTGATTTACCAAATCCGCACAGGCAAAAGATAAATTGTACTTGATACTAAAGAAAAAACATCCAGGCCCAGTTCAGTTCCATTGCTCTGAGACCAATGGTGAATATTCCAATCTGGCTCATTTTTTAAAAGAGAAGTACCTAGCAAAAATTGTTACGAGTATTTTTCTTCATGTTTTTCTTGTTTCCCTCAACTAAACTAATGCTGATCAAACTATCAGAAGCGAAAGAGATGGGGGAAATAATATATATAAAGGATCAAGAAATTGTTTTTAAAAATTATCCAGAAAACATCACTTTTAAGCTAGCCCTTCCTGGCAACTATTCCGTGGAATAAAGCACCAAAGCTTTTCCAATGATTCAGAAAGCAGTTTTCCTTAAGCAAAGAAATGATGGGAAGTCTTTTTTTTCTTATTTTCTTTTTTTTCCTTTTCCTCCTTATTCTTCTCCTTTCTTTCACTTTTTATTTTATGTACTGAGATTCAGTTGGAGAAATCAAAGGTGAGAGTTTCTTATTCTAATTTCAAGAATTTTTTGCTTTAGCTGTTGGAGGTTAGACCAACTTACAAAGAAGAGTTGGACTGAATATCTAATTACAGCCTCAAAAATAACCTTTTAATTTGCTGTCTTGATCTTCATATGACTTCTTATGTAGGGTTGTTCTAGTTATTTGTTCAAGTTCACTCAACTTGAAGGGTAGGTTGGTTTAGTGAAAACCTAAAAGTGCTAGCCTTATTTGAAAAAAATATATATCAAGTTTGATATGTACAAAATTCCTCTTCTTGAGGGAGGTTATGGCTATTCTCAGAATCAATGACGGCTAAAAGTATTTCCCTTTCCAAATTTTAAGCTTGTGTTATTATGTGTTTTAGGGAAGTGGGAAAGAGAAATCTCTGAATGCTGGGGAACTGAAATTGACCTTTTTCTGCAGATCCTTTCCTGCCCATATTGCTGTACAGCGTTTTAAGATTTGTAGCTCGAGTGGAAAAAAATGAAGGTGCAGTAATAAATATATGGAAAAATGAATGGACTCTTCACTGGCCTCACACATATAACCTGTGTAATCAGCCACAATTTTTCTAGACTTCAATAAGTTGAACTTGTAATTTGAGGAGTTGTGTGTTTTAAGCTTATCGTAGACTTGGACTCTATTTTGGTTTTTTTTTGGGGGGGGGTTGTTTTTTTTTTCTTACCCCATTTGTCCTCTCTATGTAACCAGAATTCTAGCAAGTAAAATCTCCCAGAATCCGGGAGCAATTTTTCTCTAGTGGGTACTCAAAGGGAACGCCAGGTTCGGGAATTGTTAAAATACAGTAGCTCTTGTCCCTTTCTTTCTCCCCATTGTCCACCTAGCATACAGTATCTTTTTTCTTCTAGTTGGGTAAAATACCTTTGAAAGTCCAACTGTGAGTATCAGAGCTCTGGGCGCTGTCGAGCTCAGGGAGGTGCTGAAATCTCTCTGCTGAGCTCCTCGCGGTCTTGATTGGCAGATGCTGACAGTGATTGACTGGGAGGTCTCCACCGCGCGCAGGCAACCAATCTGCCAAGTCCAATAGCAAAACAGGAGCAAAAGCAGCTGAACTAGACGTGTGTGTGTGTGTTTTTTTAAACCATTACTCCCAGCACTCCCTCCTTTCTATCTTCCCCCTCCCACCCTTCCACATTGCCGCCTACCCCCCCCCCCCATCCTTCCCCTGCAACAAGCCTAGCGCTGGCAACATTTCCCAGTAGAACTGACATTCGGTGCTGCTTTTCAGTCCCTCCGCTGCCTAAGAGTAGTCGGTACAGCCTTCATCAAGAAAATAATTCTCATTCTCATCCTTCACTGGACTCTTGCTGGGGAAATTTGAAATTTGCTTCTATCCCCTTCCTCCACTACTGGTGGGGAAAGCAGCCTCTGCAGTTTTCTCCATGTTCCAGTTGCCTATTCTGAATTTCAGCCCCCAGCAAGTAGCTGGGGTATGCGAGACGCTGGAGGAAAGCGGGGACATTGAGCGTTTGGGCCGCTTTCTCTGGTCCCTGCCTGTGGCTCCGGCAGCATGTGAAGCACTGAACAAGAATGAGTCAGTGTTACGAGCCCGGGCCATTGTGGCCTTCCACACAGGGAACTACCGGGAACTCTACCACATTCTGGAGAATCACAAATTCACCAAGGAATCTCATGCCAAGCTACAGGCCCTGTGGCTGGAGGCTCACTACCAAGAAGCCGAGAAGCTCCGGGGCCGACCTCTGGGGCCAGTGGACAAGTATCGGGTGAGGAAGAAGTTCCCTTTACCTCGGACCATCTGGGACGGGGAACAGAAGACTCATTGCTTCAAGGAGAGGACAAGACACTTGCTTAGGGAGTGGTATCTGCAGGACCCTTACCCCAACCCCAGCAAAAAGAGAGAACTAGCCCAGGCAACCGGACTTACCCCCACGCAAGTGGGCAACTGGTTCAAAAACCGCAGACAAAGGGACAGAGCAGCAGCGGCCAAAAACAGGTCGGTACTTGGGTTTTTGGCTGCCGTGCAGTGTCTAAGGGTTTGGGGAAGGCAGTTTAGTTTCCTCCGCCTCTTTAAACATCAAAAGGGACTCAGATATTTGAAGGTTAAAATTGAAATTTTGCAGTTTCTGATAAACAAGGGATCTCAGATACATCCCTTGGGAATGTTGGCAGGGGGAGCTTCTGAATCTCTCATAAACTGAAAGAGGTCAGAGGAGCTCAAGGGCTCGTGGGTGAACGTCTTCCCTCTGGGGCTCCTTTTTTCCCTTCCGTTTGGGTTCTGAGTGTAAGCACTTGACTGGGGTGGCAGTTCTCTTAGCCGGAAGTGACTACTGCTACCAGGCCCGGGAAAACCGTGAGGGAATCGCCTCTCTAGGTTAAACACAGAAAACAAATTAAAAATCAAGAAATGGTGCAGAATTCTAAAATCACCAATTAGGTCTTTTCCTCCCTCTGATCTCTCGGACATCGGCTGTTGGAGATAAGCCTTGATTGGGTTATTTTCTGATCTAGAGAAATACGTGTAAATTAACCCCCACCCCCGTGTTCCAGTTTCCTTAATTCTTTTAAAACATTTTAGATAATCTCCATTTTCCATGAACACACTAGTTTTCTTCCAGGGTTACTCTTCCCTCATGTCCCCCCTGGGTGTATCGCTGAGGCAAGTCCTTCTCAGATCGCACCAAGACTGTTTAAGCCGACGTGATCCAGAGTAGAAACTAATTCAGTTTGGGCTTTTTCAGCCGATCATGGCAGGGCCCTAAGAAGCCAAATAACAATTTGGAAAGGTCTTCAAACAAATCCCACTACACACACACACACACACACACAGAGAGAGAGAGAGAGAGAGAGAGAGAGAGAGAGAGAGAGAGAGAGA
>JAJPUD010001717.1:219791-292096 GCA_023553655.1 Myrmecobius fasciatus | reverse complement strand
GAGAGAGAGAGAGAGAGAGAGAGAGAGAGAGAGAGAGAGAGAGAGAGTCAGTCAGTCAAATCCTGGCTCGGGTTAATCTCGTCAAATCGTCCCTGCAAGCAAGTGGGTCAACTGAATTCCCAAGCGGACCCTCTTTGCAATCATTGCTTCCTGTTCTTTCCAGGAAGGGAGCTTGCAGGGAAGAGTGGGGAGCAAAGATTGTTAGGAAGGTCTGGATGGGGTAGCAGGCACAATACTGGAGAATTCAACTGCTCTGGGAGAAGATTCCCAGATCATCCACTCTATTTACCTTGTGAATGGAGGCCTTGTGTGAACTGACAAGCCTTTGTTATTTTCTGCTATTCGTTTTTTTAATTACATACCAATAGAAGCATCCCTAGTGACTACGGAACCCAAAATGCCCAAATTCCTTGAATTCAAGAAGAATCTGAAAACTAGAGAGGTCGGGAATTGGGCTTTAACTCTTGTCATGGATAGCAGAAAAAGATGTCCAGAGGGAGACTTCTTTTGCATGTTTTCCCTGTCAATTCTGGAACTGGAAGTGGACTTTAAAATCTAAGTGAAAGTGCCCACGATGAGGGAAAGGTTGCAAGGTAGATATGGGAAGGGCCCTAACTCTGAATCTGGGAGGTCAAGAAAGAGAGGGGAGGGTCAAGGAGGGTTGGAAAGAGCAAAATCTGTGGCGGAACTGTGATCTTGTGTCCCTGATTCCCCGCAGGCTACAGCAGCAGGTGCTGTCCCAGGGCTCAGGTCGGTCACTGCAGACCGAGGAGGAGAGCGCTGGGGAACCTCTGGGGGCCGTCGCCAGCCCCGCTGCCAGCCTGTCTAGCAAAGCCGCCACGTCGGCCATTTCCATCACATCCAGCGACAGTGAATGTGACATCTGACGCCCAGGTCACCATCTCTATCCCCATACACAAAACACAGCAGAAGAAGTGAAGGAATATCTAAAAAAGTACAGTAACACAAAACAAAACAAAAAAAGCAAAATAAAACAAAGGACAGAGAAAGAGAGAGTAAACGAAAGCCAGTGCCTGCAACCTGCCAACGTAGGGAAGCTTCTGGGCCGCTTTCTGAGGATCCCAGGCTATAGATGCAATGCCTGGCGGAGAAACGTTTTTTCCCCCGCTAAAAACAACAACAACAAAAAAAAAACCAAACACAGCAACTTAATGTCTTAGTGGGATGCGACCAGGAATTAAGAAAAACTAAATACCAAGTCTGTATTGCCCTTTCTTTCTCTAAAAGGATCTTGCTGAAAAGATGCCTCCAGAACATGAATGCTAAGCTGCAAATATGTTTGAGCCTGCGCTGTAACTCTTGTGAATATTCCATGTCAAAAAGACATGGGGTGATTTGGGATTTAACAATTTTTTTTTGGTTTTATATATATTTTTGGTTTTAAAGGTTTTTTTTTTAAATGTTTATTTACTTATTTAAGGGATCTCATGGTAGATTTTTCTATGCTTTTTTTTTGGCTTGTAATTTCTTTGTGCACACCTGTAGTAGAGCATGTGCGCTGGCTAGTGCAGGATCAGTACCGTATGGAAAAGGTAAAACAATAAAAATAATCTGGTAAGGAACTTTTATTACCTATAAGATTTGCTTTCAAATTCTTAAAGAATCCTAAACTCCACACCTTCACATTTGTAGGGCGAGTGTGTATGTAATTTCAAGATAAGAATTTTGGTTTTGTTCTTTCTCTTATGAATGATGTTAAGCTCTCACTCGGATGTGTTTCATTGTCTGATCAGAATTAGAGGCCAATGGGGGAAAATATTATTTTACTTAGGAGGCAGCAAAATGCTTGTTTAGAGCAACTAATTTCTCTTTTTCCCATCAGGTGCCTAGAGATGCAATTAACACACAAACAAATTTTAAAGTACTCACGCACATTTTTATATTTAAAAAATGTTTCATGGATCTATTCAGCATCAAGAGATGATACCATTTGAAGAGCTTTCTATCTGCATTGGTGGAGGGAGCATCTTCATGGAGGAGATCACAGTGTGGGTGATACACCCACATTTTAGGTTTTGAGTAATCGAAGTGGAAGACAAACAAGGGCATGATCATTAATTTTTTTAAGTATGTAAAACTGCACAAACATCTACACAGTGTGAAAACTTTTCTTTGCCACCCTTTCCCCTCCTTGCCTCCTATTTCTTTCTTGACTCTTCCCTATATAAATAAAAAAGCATCTAAATATTAACAGGTATATGTAAAGGAAGCAAACTGGATTTGAAGTCATGGAACAAACAACTAGAGTTTCTCAGCTGTATTATTCTTCCTCAGTAAGGTTAAGAAAGTAAGGTAAAATGATGCTAAAACATAGGGATGAAGGAGTGAGAAGTATAACTAAAATTTCTCCACTTCCAAGTAGGAAAATAAATAATCAAATACCTGGCTTAGTGTGGTATCTGTATTAAATATATAATAAAGAAGAAAAACCTTCAAGAGCCTCATTATGATTGGTAATGGGTTCAGTTTAAAATATCAGACAAATGCCCTTAGCCCTTAGCATTCTTCCTTCCAAAGCACAACAAAACAAAAAGCACCCACTGTTCTTACTCTAAGAAACCCAATGCTATCCTTAGAGCGGCTAAGCTTTTTCCCACCGAAAAGGATTGCATATTATGCAATTTGACATTGATCTTTAAATCACTTGAGCTGTTCTTTTTTTGTCTGATTGGTCTCATTTCATGCTTAAAAGATGCTTTCTAGATAAGAAGATTGGTGACTTGTTTTAGTAGAAGTGCTGTATTGCTAAATAAAGCAAAAATAATAATTCAATTGACATGAATAAATCAATAGTAGCAGGACATCTGGGAGGCTCGGGTTTTCAACTTTTGTTTCTAAATCACTTTACTGACTTTGAGAGACTTTCTTTTTCAAATGGTTGTAATTGTAGCAAACAAACCATATCTGGACTTAAAATATTTCTTTTTCTTTTGCAAAATCTCCATATAGGAAAATCTTTCATATCTACTCTTGCATGACTAAGATACTACCTATCCTCAGAAAACTGTCCTAGGCTAGTTGGAACATTGGAATATTCTTGACTTGTAAATAGTCACTATAATTCTGCAAGAAATCTACAGGTACCCTGGACTGAAGTTATATTAATTGGCTATATAAATATATTTGGATCTCCTGTGCCAGTGATGAAAGGTAAAACATTCCCATTCATAATCCAATTGGGAAAGGAAATAATACACTAATGAATTATATAAAGAATTTCAATGAGATTTGAAAATTTCATCCCACCCATCAATACAAATGATGCCTAAAGGTGAAGAAATAGGTCACTTTCCTTTTCTAAAGTAAAGAACCACTGTTCAAAGAATAATTTTGTTTAAAAACATTAATAATTAAAAATAATGTTTAAGCAAGTGAAAGAATACTAACAGTAATGGGATTCTCCTTTCAATGTGCAAAAAATATTTGTATGAAACCCTTATGTGTACCCAGATTCTTATGTAATGAAAAGGTTGCATTATGAAGCAATCTTTAATTATGAACAATCTGTAGATTCCTCTAATTTTTTATAAAGTAATCTAAAAACATGCATATAAGTGGGGCATTACCCCCAAATCCATAAGATTAAGAATTATCTAATGAAGAGAAAGAGACATTTAAAATAACCCTTTTGTGAATGAACCCAAAATTTGAATTTCAAAAAAAATTAAGAAAAAGACAAGAGTATTATCTTATTTAATACAAACACTTTATTATTCCCGCCCGTGTTTTCTGTTTTCTCAATTATTTCAAGAAATCAGTTTTTAAAAGAAAACGAAGATGGCCTTGATTTTGGTGGACCCAGGAGCAAGGCAGGAAACCTCTGAACTGAAAATTGGCTGTTAACACTTTTTCTTCCTGCAACCTATCTCGGGTCACAAATTTCTAGATATGCCTTTCAGCATTGAAGTGGAAAGTAGATGCAATGTTAGATTTCCATGGAGCAACCTGGGGATTTGACATCCCACCCCCACCTCACCCCAGCTCAGTCTATTTTAAGACTCTTAAATATTTCAACCTCCTGCTGGTTCCCAAAATGGTGCAATGTTCCTTTTCCTCAAAATGCCCCAGATCTTCTATGCTTCCAAATCTACAATCCACCCTGTTTCCACCAGCCCCCCTCCACTTCACCAGACTGTTTATCAAAATCAGAAAGCGGGTAGAGGGAAGACTCATTCTTTGTTTACATTAAACAAATTATAGGGGAAAGGCTCAGTCAAAGTCTGCCTTGACCTCTCTCTTTCTCCTTAATTTTAACAAAAAGGAAAAAAAATATTGTATCCAAAGAAAATGTGAATGGGGAGGGAGGAGAGAAACAGCTTTTTCCTCTATTCAGTTAGAACTGGGGGGATGGCAGAATATTTCCGCTTCTATTGTGACTCAGGGCAGCCCGGGGAACAGTGAATGGGGAAATCTGGTAAGCGGTCTGGGAGGCTGTCAGACTGTTCAGGGTAATCAGGGCTAATGATGGGGTCTCAAGCCCTCTCTGGGACAAAAGGGGGAGCCAAGGGGTTTTGTGAGGCTGAATGGCTAAGAAGTTTGTATAGGAGTTGTTAAGGAAGAGAAGGGGAGGGGGGCAAATACATGCATGGAGGTAAAGAGGAAAAGGGAGAGAGAAGAGGATAGAAAAGATCACTGTCCATGTATTGGCATAAAAAATATAAAGAAAACTTAAATCCTGAGGATGGAAGTAATCCCAGGTCCAGCACAGAGATATCTTTCTCTAAGAATGTTCAGTGCCAGCAACATTGAGTATCCCCACTTCACCCTCAGGGCCTTGAGCATTTAGGGAGATCACGTACCTTTATTGAAAAAGTGGATGGGGTTATTGAGTGGGGTCAAAAGGAAGGGTGGGTGGCTTATCACCCTGGCAATTTTAATCACACAGTATGTAGAGATTTTGTCCATTTTAACTTTCCTGAGTTAATTCAACCCTTAAAGTGACTAAAAGAGGCAAAAAGGTTGCTATTTGATTCCTAGAAAAGGATTCTCCTATTCTAGTTGCTCTTGGGTTTGGAAGAGAAAGTGGGGAGAGAAGGTATCTGGAAATAGGCAGGATCAGAGATAGACAAGGAAAGCAGCTGCCTAGAAAGCACCTGCTAGTGGGGGCTGGGTAGCTGGGGGAATCACAAGGAAGGACACTTTAATATTACTTTTTATCTACAGACGTATTTTAATGCCAGCACAATATTCTCTCCTTGGCATTTTATTTGTTTTGTGACCTGCTCAGATGCTCCTTGATCATGAAGTTCAAAGGCTATATCAGCAGAGCATAGGCTGGAAAAGCTTGTATTAGGTTGCGAACACATACAATGTTTGCCTCTGAGGAACCAGTTAGCTCAGTATAGGAAAAGATCATCACAGAAAGACTGACTACAGAATGTAGGATTTTTACCCCAAGTGTGAGAAATCATTTACTAAGCTTCTAAATGGGTGCCATTTGCTGCAGTGGGGAACATGACATAGAAAGAATTGGAAGTAAAAGTAGAAGCCAGAGAAATTTGGTTTCAAACCCCTGACATTTTCTAGTTGAGTGACTTTTCATAAGCCTTCCCTGTCCTTATCTATAAAGTGAGTTTAATAATACTCATTTCGTACATAACTCAGAGTACTGTGAAGAGAAAATGAAGAGAAAGTCCTATAAAAATGCCAGCTTCTCTCATGTTTTCAACAGAGGGAGTACCTGTACCTATGAAATAATGGATTATTTGAAGCATTCATTTTGTGATAACTTAAAATTTGATGTTAGAGTGAAAGTTCATCATTGCACGTGAACAATAACATACAGGACCCACAAATTCCAAAGATCAGGTAGAAGTGAAAAAAATTGATTGTATCTACAAAGCATAAACACTTCTTCCCAGGTGTGTCTGCAGAACAAAGAGGAATGGGGATAGCAAGACACCTTAATGAAGGAAGGGGGTACGTTGGGATCATTGAGCTCCCAGGAGGAATATGGGTCATTCACCTTCAATTAACATGTGGATAGACACATCTATAAAAGCAATTTTATCTCTAACATAGAAGCTCTGGCAGTGATCAGTGTCCAATGAAAGAGGGAGATAAGTCTTCCTACCAGAATTTTTTTTTTAAAGAACTGGCTTTCTCTCTGAATCACTCCTATCTCTTCCCCCTGAAGCCATTTCAAAGGACTTCTCTGTAATGCTTAATTTGAAACATATCCCACTTCTTTCCCATTTGCCAAGATCAAACATCCCCAATGAACTTTCCTTTTAATATTGTGAAAAATCTTCCACAAGCAGCAGATTTTAGCATCTTATCCCTAAAAAGCTGTTTCATGGTAATGGTAACAAAAAAAAAAAAATAGAAATCAACATTCTTAAACTCCATACTTATAAGGCATCTGTAGAGAAATTTTTTGGGTGACCCCGGTCATGTTTGAATATTGAATTCCTTATGTGTTATTATCCAGTTCAGATTTAAATCTTCTCTGCAACATTAGTAAATTGATTTACTATAAAGACATTACTTTCTGGACCCAGAAAGTGAAGTTATCTGAGTTTTTTTTTTTAATGGAACAACTATAGAATATTTAATCAGGTTGTCGTATAGAAGTGTTAATATAGTAAAACATATGTTAATTAATTTAGAATGAAGTAGAACCAGGGGAACAACATGCATAATAACTACAACAACAAAAGGGAAAAAGGAAGGAAGGAAGGGAGGAAGAAAAAGTACAATGAAACTATAACGATTGATCTTGGCTTCTAGAGAAAAGTTTGCGACAATGTACCTCTCTATCCAATTTTGGGGAGGGTGGCATAGGTGTTTATCCCTTCAGTCTTGGTCAGTTAATTTTATTGCTGCTTCCCCTTTTCCCATTTTAATCCCTGTCATAAAAGATAACTCTGTGAGTCAGGGGTCTTATAAGAGAAATGTATTAGCAAATAAAGTGATGAGGAAAAGATATAAATAAAATTTTTTAAGAGTACAAACAGATATAACTTGAAAAAATATACATTATAAAAGGTGATATTTTAAAAACTATATCATAGTACATCCCCTCCTCATGTTGAGGTTTAGAAAGCAGCCTACTTTATCCTAGTCCCAACTCCGAACCCCAGAAATAGTTATGGGGTACATTCAAAAGTGGTTGAATAGGTATGGGAGATTCTAGCTGGAACCTTCGAATCCATGAATAAAACAAAGTCTCCAACGTGGTTATAGCCTTCTACCAGGAGAAGAAATCTAGAGAGAAAGAATGCAAAAATCCCAAATGCACTAAAATTTTCCTTAAAAATAATAAATAGCAACAACTTTGGCCACAATCTTGGACAAACAAATGGAAATGGAATGGAAGATTGTTGCTCATAGCTTCAAGCCTTTGCTTTCAAAAAAAATTTCTAAGATAAAGCTAAGGCTTTAGCATAAGAAACAATAAAGGAACTTTGGAGCAAGATAGGAGAGTGGACTGAGTTCATTCTTGGTTTCTTTGCTAGAATTCTCGTTCCCGAGCTGTCAAAATTACTAACCCAGATTAAATCTTCCCTACTGAAGTTCCCACTAGTTACTTCAGTTGCTGAAGAAGTGCTCCGGTGGTAGCAGGGTTCCAACGAGAAAGGCTTTAGTAGCTTGGAGCTCAGAAGAAGAGAGAGATGATTCGCGTGCCCCCGCCTCCAACAGGACCCTTAGCTACCTCAATCCAAAAGTCTGAACGGCTCTGAATTCCGCTAAACAGGACACAAAAGCTTTGTGTGTAAGCCAGGTGAAAGTGAGGGCAGCAGCAGAAAAGATATGTTTTCCAAACACCCGACGCCCGGCAGGGGATGGGACAGGGTCTTTCTCAGAAAGCAGAAAATGTACAGAATCACAAAGTATTGGAGAAAGGAAAGCACACGGTCTTGCTTCAAGGACTGGTTCTTCAAACGCCTGTTCTCAGGAGTTGGAGGTCCACCCGAGACTCTACTTTGTTCTCAAATGAGTCATTTGGACCATTTGTCGGTTCGGAAAGCCTCAAGCATCCTTTGTCCTAAGATTGTAAAGAAACCCGCACAGCAGTTCTGGGTACGAAATGACAGTGATTGTGGCAAAAACGCCAGCTTAGTCCCTTGTAGTACCATGCTGAGCGCCATTGCAGCAACCCCAAGCTCTAAAATATCTGCCCAATCTAGATTTAATTTTAATAACTCTACTTCTTCAGACTTAGATGTTGTATTCCCACAATTCAACTGCCCCAGCCACCCCACTCTGAACGCACTCACCCCCACCCCATTTCCACCCCATATATTCAAACATTCACTCTACCCTAGCTGTTCTTCATAGACAAGAAGGGGAGACTGGCTCTTTTTTTGCCATTTTGTCAGGGAATGAAAAGGGCATTAGAAGGATTATTGACATGCGTTGTTACTTTCTTTCAAATACCAAACCCAATTAAAATTAATAAAAGGTGAACTGTTGCTGCTTTGTCCCCAATAGAAGAGACTGCATATGTGTTGAAGACTAGGGCTTGCAAGGGGAAAGTCACACATAAACTGGCTCAGAAATTTCTGTGATTTCCTGATTTTATCTTATGTTAAGGAATTCACCAAATACTTGAACCTCCAATCCCACTAGGGTTGTTTGACCCAGTTTATAGATGTCTGTTATCATGCTGAAGGATGCCCTTCATTATTAGACCATTACATACTTCGTTTTTCTTCCTGCCTCTGAAAACAGAATTTGAATGGATTCAAATTGGGCTAAATTTTATGTAGGTCAAATACTCTATAATCCTTGTCAACAATGAATCACTTATTGATTTATTTATTCAAAACTCCTTTCTCTTCATAATTGTTAGCACTGCTCAATAGGATTTACTTAGACAGGACCGGCTTTGATTTTCTTGATATGCCTGTTAATTGTGTACATAAGCAATATAGTTAACAATAAGCAATATGTATGATATTGTTTAAAATATTTTTTTCTGAAACATTTGCTTGGAGGTTCAAACTTATAATTATGATATTGTCTTCAGTGCATTTGCTCAAATAGTGAAGTAAGAGATAGTTAAAGTCTGCTAAGATGCAAAAGCAATCTTTTAAGTTATAATGGAAAGATAGCCAGTAAATACCTCAATTGCCCACTGTGTACTAGGCACTAAGAGTTGGGGTTAAAAAAAAAGGCAAAAGACACTCCTTGTTTTCAAGGAGCTTAACTCTAATAGGACAGACAAGTTAATTGCATATAACTAAATGTATGTGATTATAGTTGGGATAAATATATGTCTGCCTTCTCCAGTTCAAAACTGCTACTTTAGTGATGTTCAGAAAATTTCGACTTGCAACCTGAAAAACAGATAAGTGTTTTGATTTCTTCCGTTAAAAAGACTAGCCCTAATTTTCTTGGTATGCATGTTAATTGTGTACATAAACAGTGTGGTTAACAATAAGCAACTAATTTTGAACATTTTCAGAATTGTGAAATTTCTAACAAAGGATTATTAAGTTTAAATAAATTCTATTAAAACATCTTTTTTTATTAAACTAGGAATTCTATAATAATTCTGATCCAGTTACATCTTGCCAACAACACATTCATGTTACAGTTGAACTGGATATTTCTATACTTAAATGGATCTGTGGTTTCCACTGCATTAGTATCATCCCCAATTGGATCAGATGATAATCCATTATTGCCTTCTCATCCTGTGAAATGCTTGTCCAGGTTCTCCCATAAGTCCTCCAAAGAAGACCTATCCAACATTGTAGAAGCCTTCCTCTAGGCCTTTTAGCATCATGTGGGTTTCTTTGTTTTAAGAAAGAACTTATGGGGTAGAGGATAGGAGTGCATAAGTTTTTCCAGAGATAACTATGATATAAAGACCAAAGGCAATATTTAAAAAAAAATTTAGTAGGTATAGTCAATAATCCAAACAGAGAAGAAAATGAAGTTATTTTAAAAGCAGCACTTCTTTATGAGAAAGTATCAGAAAGGCTTGGGGAAAAAGAGCCTTGTGAAAAAATGCTAAAGAAAAAAATAGCTTTAAAAATCATATATATATACATATATATATATATATATATATATATGGCAAGAAGGACAGAAAAAGGTGGGGGGAGGGGAACTGGTGCTTTAGGCAAGCAATTAAAGAATGTTATGAATGACAGAAATATGAACTACTCAGTTCCCATTTTGTTTCCATTTCTTCTATCGTTTGAAGATCTTCAGGTTGAAAAAAGATAAAACAGGAAAAAAATAGTTAAAAGGGAATTGAAACCCAAGTAAGGAGATAGTAAGAAAGCATTTACTTGTCCCAAGTGAATTCAAGTAAGCTTGCTGGATAAATTATATCTTGAAAAAACTTGAAGATATAGGATTGTTGAACCAGTCAGTGGTCTTTAAAGAATTGTGAAGAAATACAAAGGTGTTTAAACATAAAGGATGGGCAATCATAATTTTAATTTTCAAAAGAAGGAAGGAGAATTTTATAAACTGAACTTGACATCCATCTCTAGAAAAATTTTAGAACTGAATATTAGATTGATAGTCTATGAAGCACTAAGAAAGGGTAGCAATGATCTTAAAAGTCATTTTGGAGGCAATAATAAGTCATATAGACTAAGCTCATTTAAAAAAATTAGTTTAGTGGATCAGGGTAATTCTGGAAATATAGTATATCTGGATTTCAGGGATGTATTTGGCCTTTATTTTTCATGATTATTATACAAAATGATAAAATTTCACATCCCGTCCAATTTGTACCTGAAAAGTATGATGAAATTTTCCAGATGCTTGTATTTGGTATGATATTGCATATTGCATCAAGCCTGAAAACACTGTAGAACTTCCTAAATGAGACCAATAGTTATTCAAAAGCTTGACTATGCCATTAGCATAGTTCCTGGCCCTGGAATCAAGAAAATGGGTAGTCTAAAAGGTGAGAATGTAAATGTGTGCCCTATCCTCTCTTCTAAGTGTCTACCTCAATACTTACCACTACTATCTGACCTCTAAAATTGTATGTCCCATAAGCATTTCAAACCCAACAAATCCAAAACAGGATTATTTTTCCCTCCAAACCTTTCTTCTCACCAACTTTCCTATTATACGACTCTCCACCCAGTCACCCAGGCTAGTGTCATACTAAACTCCTCACTTGAACTTACCCCACATATACAAGCTAGAATCAAATCTTGTGGTTTCTACATTCACAATATTTGTCATATGCAATATCTCCTCTGGACTCACAGGATCATTACCTTGGTATAAGCCATTTCTTCTCCTTCTGCCTTCTAATTGGTTTCCATGCCTCAAATCTTTTACCACTAGCCCATCCTCCCTTTTGCTTAGCAATCAAATCTCTAAAGCACAGATCTGACCATGTCATCCCTTTTTTTAATCAATAAACACCAATAGTTCTCTATTACCTCCAGAATCAAATATAAAATACTATATTTAGAGTTTAAAGCTGTTTACAAGCCAGCCCTTGACTACCTAACCCCTCCACTCATTCTAGTTGCAACTTATATAGTCATTGTTTCTCACATTTAGCACTTCATCCCTTTGTGCTAGTGGTCCTCCATATCTGAAATGCTCTTCTTCCTAGCTTACACCTTCTAATTTCCTTTGTTCTTCAAAACTTGGCTTAAATTTCACATTTTAAAGGAATACTTCTCCAGACTTCTCCATCTACCCATTAATACATTGCCTCTGAAATTTCATTTATACTGTATATATATAAATGTATATATACACACATATAATTTTTTATTTTATTTTTAATTTATGGGATTAAAACAAGCATGTCCATAATATAATATAATTTTTAAATGAGTGCATGTGAAATTGCAAATCTATTATGTACAATTTGTTAATTATCATGTAAAGCTCTTCTTTTTCTTTCCTTCCACCCCACCCTAGAGATGGCTATCATTTTATAAATATGTACATATATAAAACCATTCTATACATACTTCTATTCATCAATTCTTTCTCTGATACAGATGGCATCTTTCTTCATATGTCCTTTGTAGAATATGTTTTTTATTTAAATAATGAGCTCCAAATTTTATTTCTCTTTCCCTTCTTCCTTCCGTGATATGACAAGACAATTGATATAGGTTATACATGTACAGTCATACAAATCACATTTCCATATTAGTCATGTTGTGAAAGAAAACACAGACAAAAAAAACCCCACTCAATCAAAAAAATATTTTTTTAGTTTTTAAAAGTATCCTTCAATCTGCATTCAGATTGCAGTTCTTTCCATTTTTTCATCATAAGTCCTTCAGAATTGTCTTATATCAGCCGATACTGCATACAATGTTCTCCTGGTTCTCTTCACTTCACCTTGCAGCAATTCATGTAAGTTTATCCAGGTTTTTCTGGAACTATCCTGCTCATCATTTCTCATATCATAATAATATTCCATAAAAATCATATACCGCAACTTGTTCAGTCATTCCTCAGTTGATGAACATCTCTTCAATTTTCTATTCTTCGCCACCACAAAAAGAACTATTATATTTTGTACATGTAGGTCCTTTTTCTTTAAAAAAAAATCTCTTTGGGTTACAACCTAGTAATGTTATGCACATAGTTTTTTGCATGTTGTCTCTCCCTTTAGGATGTTATCACATTGAAGACAGAGATAGTATTTTTGCTTTTCTTTGTATCCCCAGTACTTATCATGATGCCTAATACACTGTTAAGTACTTAATAAATACTTATTGATTGACTTTTTGAAGCTGTCTAGAGACTCCTCTGCTTTCTTTACATTCTTTCCCCTATATCTTTCCCACTACTACAATCATCAACTTTTTGATGATTTCCACTTTGTAGGAACTTAATAAATATTTATGAAATTGAATTAAATGATTTCAAATATCACTAACATGTAAATAATTGCCAAATATATAACTATAGACAGACTTACACCCTGAACTTCAATTGGCTATCTCCAACTGTCAGCCAAACACCATCTACGAACACTGCCAGTGCTCAAATTCAGAATGTCCCAAAATGAACTCATGATCCTCTTCCAAAAACTTGACTTTCTACTGAATTATTTTTATTGTTGCCACAATCATCCTTTTTGGTCACCTAACATCATAATCTGAAAATTACAGTTTACTCTTCTTTTCCCCTTACTTTTCATACCCAACTAGTACCAGTTTCTGTTGATTTTTACCTCTGAAATATTTCTCCCATCTATCCCCTCCTGTCTGTTTTCATTATAATCATATAAAATGAAAATAATATCTATCAAAATAAGATCTTTTTTTTTAATGTACAGAGCTAGCTATAGAACTCTTCCACTTAAATTTCACTTCATTGCCTAAAAGATTGCATAACTTAATGGTGGTATGGCAGGAGAGGTGATTGTGATATGCTGGTATGATGATCAGAAATCTCTGTAACTTTAATTTGTTCCCAGTTTTTTATATCTCCCTCTGAGATTAATGGTCATTGCCTAGATTCCCCCAATTAGTTAACTTTCTGAGAAGGTATGAACTTGTAAAGCTCTGAAAACCTCAGTGAAGATTTTTTTTCTGCCAAAGGAGGTAATGATCCAACCCCCAGAAACCTAAGGGTTAGTAAAGGGAAGGGACAAACTTTCCTCATCATCTTAGGAACACCACATTCTCCCATTGCTAGACATTCATTCTCTCATTTGGTTCTATGAGGTTGAAAGTATCATTGTGCTCATTTTTATAAATAAGGAAATTGAAGCTCAGAGAAATTAACTGACTGGCCCAAGGCCACATGGCAAGGCTAAAAGAAATTAAATAACTTGTCCAGGACCATGTAGCTTAGCATGTCTATCCTGATTTCAAGTCCAGCATTCTATCCAATGTACCAATGCCTCTCTTTATGAAAAGAACTTTAAGTAAGCTGTTTAGTCTAAGGGAAAGAAAGCAGAGAAAAGAATATTATAACAATTCCTAAAGATGTAAGTATATTAGAGTTGAGAGAAGGAAGACCAGGTGTTGGTGATGAAAGCTGACACTGTAGATGACAAAGGCCAAGATACCTGTTGTAGCAAAAAGAGGGGGATGGTTTTGGAGAGAAGGTTCTTTTCTAAACTTTCGATCATTTCAGTTTTCTTCTACCTATTTTAGTCACTACTTGCATACCCTACTTAATGACATTGGTCAAATTCATAGCAATTCTGTATGAAGAGCTAATTTTCTTTGTCTTCATAGTATTATTCACTCATTCAGTATTTGTTATTATTATTATATTATATTAAATATTAATACATGATTTTACTGAATCTTAGTGTGAATTAATATGGTGTAAAGGGAAAAGAATGAGAACAATTTATAAGGAAGTACTGGATAACAACTGGTACTCTGAAAAGTACCACACCTTTTAAAGTTTAATCTGCTAATATTTTCTTCATCATTTTCTTAAGCCTAGAAATCAACAAAACAATAATCAAGCCCTGATTTGTAGTGATTTCAGATTTCTGAGGTATAAATGAGCTGGTGTTGGAACTGCTTTAGCACACCCTCTATGATGGATGACATTGTAAAGAAAAACAACTTTGAAAGATTTAAGAACTATGACTTGACAGGGAGGTGATGGATTCAAAGTACAGAAAGAAATACATTTTTTATATATCTGGTCTGAAGATTTATTTTGCTTCATTTACATTTATTTATTATAAGGGTCATTTTCCCCTTCCCTTCCATTTTAATTGGGAAGGATAAACACAATAGAATTCTATCACAATCATTTGCCACAACTTGTTCAGCCATTCCTCAATTGAGGGGCATCCCCTTAATTTCCAATTCTTTGTCATCATAAAAAGAACTGCTATAAATGCTTTTATGAAATAAGTCCTTTACTCTTTTCTTTGATATTTTTGAGATACAGATCTAGTAATGTTATTTTTGGGTCAAAAGGTATGCAGTTTTATATCTCTTTGGACATAGTTTCAAATTGTTCTCCAGAATGATTGGGTCAGTTCATAATTCCATCAATAGTACATTAACATTCCCATTTTCCACATTCCTTTCAGCACTGATTATTTTTGTTTTCTGTCATACTATCTAATATGAGAGTTGTGAGGCAGTATGTCAGAGCTGTTTTAATCTGCATTTCCAAAATCAATAGTGATTTAGAAATTTTCATATGATTGCTTTAATTTCTTTAATTTTTCCCTCTGAAAATGACCTCTGCATAACCTTTGACCATTCATCATTTGAAAAATTTTGTAATTTAGCTCAGTTCTTTATATATTTGAGAAATGAGGTCTTTATTGAAGAAGCTTGTTCTAATTCCCAACCCCTACTCCAGTTTCCCGCTTTTTAGTTTTGGCTGCATTAGTTTTGTTTGTGCCAGACCTTTTTTAATTTCATGTAATCAAAGTTATCCATTTTACTTCCTGTGATTGTTGGTGTCGCTTGTTTGGTCACAAACTCTTCCTTCATCCATAGATTTGAAAGATAAATTTTCCATACTCCATATTAATTTACTTATTAATCACTCTTTATGTCTAGATCATATATCCTTTTTGACCTTATTTTGGTATATGGTAAATTTCCATTTTTTAAAATACAAACACTTTGTCAGTATTGCTACATGAAATCAGGGTGTGGATTGTCGCAGTGTCTCTGTTTCTGAACAATTAAAGATTTAGTATCAGAAAAATGACAAAACGAAAAGGCATATGCAGTATGTAAGCAGGATGCACCACATCACTGACAAGGAATTCTGAAGAAGAATAGGAGTCAAACCTTTAGGATCAGGAAATTTGTTTTATTTGTGATACTCATTTCCTATTAACTTCACAACCAACCTCATGTTTCTTCATTTAATTGTTGTATTTATACATTATTGTTATATTTTTTGTTGTTATATTTATACATTAAACTGAGTGTTGTGCTTCAATACTCTTTTGTCCAGTTCAAAGTGAGGGTTATCTGATATCCTCTCCTTTTATCCCTTATTCGTGTTTGTATGCTTTTCCTCTTATTCACCCCAAAGAAGAAAAATAACCAATTTTACCTCCTTCTTCCTCTTTTTTTTTTACAATGTGGTATTGTTCCTTTTACCCTCCATGCTTCCCCTTTTAAAACTCTCAAAAAAAACCCAGTCCAATCCAGGATCCCTTACTTCTTCAATATCCTTTGAAGACACTGGAGTTTTAAAGGAACACTCATTTATTTTCTCTCTATTAGAATGTTACTACATCATCTTACATTTTTCTAGGTTTATCTTGACTCTTGTTCTTGTATTTCAGGATTCCTCTCAGCTCTGGTATTTCAACACAGAAACTTCAAAGTCCTATGTTCTATTAAAAATTTGTTTTTTACTTATAAGATATGCTCCTCTTTCCAAGCTATTCTTGATAGTAAGCTTGCATATTTTGCTTTTTTTTTTTTTAGAATATTGTATTTTATGTTTGTGGCAGCCTTTTTTGTAGTGGCTAAAACTGGAAGCTGAATGGATGCCCATCAATTGGAGAATGGCTGAACAAATTATGGTATATGAATGTTATGGAATATTATTGTTCTGTAAGAAACGACCAGCAGGATCATTTCAGAGAGGCCTGGAGAGACTTGCATGAACTGATGCTAAGTGAAATGAGCAGAACCAGGAGATCATTATACACAACAACAATATTATATGATGATCAATTCTGATGGACATGGCTCTCTTCAACAATGAAATGTTTCAGACCAGTTCCAATTGTTCAGTGAAGAAAGCCATATACACCCAGAGAGAGGGATGTGAAATGTGGACCACAACATAACATTTCCATGCTCTCTATTGATGTTTGCTTGCATTGTGTTTCCTTTCTGAGATTTTTTTTGTAGGTACGATTTTTCTTGCACAGCAATGATAAGTGTGGAAATATGTATACATATATTCAATTTGTCAAGTATTTTAACATAATTAACATGTAGTGGATTTCCTGCCATCTAGGGGAGGGGTGGAGACTAGGGGGGGGGAATTTGTAACAGAAAGCTTTGTAAGGGTCAGTGTTGAAGAATTACCCATACATATGTTTTGCAAATAAAAAGTTTTAATAAAAAAAGAATATTGTTTTAAGTAGAATCTCTTCTACTTTTAAATAGAAGTTGACAGATATTTTGTGATTCTGATTATTGATTGTGAGTCTTTAACTGCTACATTGTTGGCGGAGTTGTGAACTGATTCAACCATACTGGAGAGCAATTTAGAACTATATTCAAAGGATTATAAAATTGTGCATACCCTTTGATCCAGCAATAGCACTACTAGCTCTATATCCCTAAGAGATCATAAAAATAGATATATATATATAAATATTTACAACAGTTCTCTTTGTGGTGGTAAAAAAATTAGAAATCAAGGGGATGTCCATCAATGGGGAATAGATGAACAAACTGTGATATATGAATGTAATAGAATACTATTATTCTATAAGAAATTATGAAAAACCTGGAAACACTTACATGAGCTGATTCTGAGTGAAGTGAGCAGAACCAGAAAAACATTAATCACAGCCACAGAAACATTGTGTGGATGATCAACTTTAAGAGACTTCGCTTTGGTGAAGAATACAATGATCTAAGATAATTCCAAAAGATGGAAATGCTATTCATATCCAGAGGAAAAACTATGGAGCCTACATGCAGATCAAAACATACTATTATCATATTTTTTTGGTTTTTCTTTCTCATATTTTCCCCTTTTGTTCTTTCTTCTTTCACAACATGACTAATGTGGAAATATGTTTAATATGATTGAACATGCATAACCTGTATCAGACTGATTGTTGTCTTGGAGAGGGGGGAAGAGAATGGAAGGAAGGAGAAAGAAATGTAAATTAAGATATTATAAAAGTAAATGCTAAAAACTAATAAATAAAATTTTTTAAAGTACTATGGGTCCTTGTTTCTTTAATTTTTCTTTATGAATGCCTATAGTATTTTTTCTTTAACATGGAAACTCATTAGAAGAACATAGGATAGTTTACCTCTCAGACCTGTGGAGATGGAATAAATTTATGTCCAAAGAAGAACTGGAACTCTTAATTGAACACCAGATAGATAATTTTGATTATATTAAGTTAAAAAGTTTCTGTACAAACAAAACTAATGCAGACAAGATTAGGAGGGAAGCATCAAATTGGGAAATTATCTTTACATTTAAGGGTTCTGATAAAGGTCTCATCTCTAAGATATATAGAGAATTGTCTAATATTTATAAGAATTCAAGCCATTCTCCAATTGATAAATGGTCAAAGGATATGAACAGATAATTTTCAGATGATGAAATTAAAACTATTTGTAGTCATATGAAAAGGTGCTCCAAATCACTATTGATCAGAGAAATGCAAATTAAGACAACTCTGAGGTGCCACTACACACCTGTCAGATTGGCTAAAATGACAGGAAAAGTTAATGATGAATGTTGGAGAGGATATAGGAAGACTGGGTCACTGACGCACTGTTGGTGGAACTGTGAACGGATCCAACTATTCTGGAGAGCAATTTGGAGCTATGCTCAAAAAGCTATCAAACTGTGCATATCCTTTGACCCAGCAGTGTTTCTATTGGGCTTATATCCCAAAGAAATCATAAGAGAAGGAAAGGGCCCCACATGTGCAAGAAAGTTTGTGGCAGCTCTTTTTGTAGTGGCTAGAAACTGGAAACTGAATGGATGCCCATCAATTGGAGAGTGGCTGAATAAATTATGGTATATGAATGTTATGGAATATTATTGCTCTGTAAGAAACGACCAGCAGGACAATTTCAGAGAGGCCTGGAGAGACTTGCATGGACTGATGCTGAGTGAAGTGAGCAGAACCAGGAGATCATTATACACGGCAACAACAATACTATATGATGATCAGTTCTGATGGACATGACTCTCTTCAACAATGAAAAGCTTCAAACCAGTTCCAATTGTTCGGTGAAGAGAGCCATATACACCCAGAGAGAGGGATGTGAAATGTGGACCACAACATAACATTTTCATGTTCTCTATTGATGTTTGCTTGCATTGTATTTCTTTTATCGGATTATTATTTCTTATAGATATGATTTCTCCTGCACAAAAAATGATGTGTGGAAATAAGTATACATATATTCGATTTCTTAAGTATTCTAACATAATTAACATGTAGTGGATATCCTGCCATCTAGGGGAGGGGTGGGGAGTAGGGGGAGAAAATTTTATAACAGAAAGCTTTGTAAGGGTTAATGTTGAGGAATTACCCATACATATGTTTTGCAAATAAAAAGTATTAATAAAAACATTAAAATTAAAATTAAAAAAACATGGAAACTCTGATTTTGTCTATGACATTATGGGACTTTTTCTTTGAGGTTTCTTTCCAGAAATTATCTGTAGATTCTTTATATCTTAATTTTGTTACCTAGTCCTAATAGATCTGGGAAGTTTCATTTATGGTTCTTAAAATAGTGTCCAGATTTGTTTCTAATTAGAGTCCAATGATTCTTAAATTAGTTCTTTAAACTTGCTTATTAGACAACTGTTTTTTAAACCCAGATACTTTACATTCTCTTACATTTTTTCCATCTTTTTATTTTGTTCTGATATTTCTTATTGTCTCATGGAGTCATTGATCTCTGCTCTTTTCTAGATTTCAGAGATTTTATTTATGGATGAAGTTTACACCCTTCTCTTATAAGCTACTTTTTCCTTTTTCTAATTCTTTCCTCAGGAATTTTTATTTCATTTTTAATCCCTATATTTATTTATGTAGTGCTTATGGAAAATTCATTTTTAAAACTTTGTGTCTTTGCTTAAAACTGAAACAGAGTTATTTTCTCCTGAATTTTTGACCATCTCTAGATCTATAATTTTTAAGTTGGTCAATGTCTGCTTTGATTTATTCCTTTCATCACTGTTTGTTCCTGAATAGGGTCTTTGTGAGCCAGGTTATCCTCCCTATTATTCTTCTGGATAGAGTGGTCAACCCTGTTTCATCTTACCCTATGTCACCTTTCCTGTACTGAATACCCTTTTTTGGGGTCAGGCTCCAACTCCCATCTTTAAGGTTCAGAATGCTTCGTTTTCAAACATCTCAGGACAGAGTGCTAGAGACTTAAAAGCCCTTATGCACCTGTACCATTCTACTGAGTGCTACACCATACTTTTGGCTATTGACTCCAACATATTCCTTGTGGGTTTCTGATGATTCTGGAGTTTTCTAGGAGGAGCTCTCAATTCTTGCTGCTATCAGGCATGGCCTTGCAGGCTTCAGTGTTTCTATCTATTTCTGCTCATGGTGGAAAGCTGCAAGCTTATTTGTTTGCACTGGCATTGATTTTTCTAGAAGTCTTATTTTCAACTGCCTGAAACCAAAACAATGGTTGACTTTTTGTGCAGTTCTGGAAATGGAAGTAGTCATTTTCTATATGTTTTGGGGGGAATTTTTAAATTATTATTCTGTTGGTATGAATTTCAAGTTTTTGCTGGAGTAGTTATGTGTACTATGCAATCTGCCTCTATTCAGGCAGCTATCCTGGTTAGAAATTCTCAATTTATTATTCTCTCTGCTCCCCAATCAAGTTCATTTTTCTTCTGAAATTCCCTATTATCATCAGAGGTGCCACAATTTTCCTAATCACTCAGTTTTACAACTTTGTTGTCATCTTTAGCTCCTTGCTATCATTTACTCCCCATATCCAAATTAGTTGTCTAATCTTGTCACTTTCATATCCACAATATTGGGAGTATTGGAGTCAGCACTATTTGGTCTGATTGTTAAATTTTCAATGTGGGTATTTATACCTCATAAATCACCAAACTATAAGCCAGGGCTTATGGATTATAGATGGGTTACTTTGTTAGTTATATAGGCTTAAGGAAATGATGAAGAAAGCATTAATAATGAAGATTATACTCAAAAAATATCTTCTGGGCACATTTCCCCCTAAGAGCCTCTTGTTAAACATTTATTAGCACACTCCCTAGAGTATAACTATTTCACAAGGTTGTTGTAAAGATCATAATAGATAATGAAGGTAAAGCACTTTTCAGATCTTAAAGTATAATATAAATTTCTAGTTATCATTTTAATCATCATCATCATTGTAGACTACCACTAGCAAGTAGTATTCAGTAGAGTTTCTGAAAACAATCCAGTGCAGACTACAAAACCAGTGGAGATGGCAAAACAGTGGGAAATAGACCTGGTAGAAGGAATGTGAAGACATCACTAGATGATTTCAGTGGCCTTATAACATTTGACACATGGGTTTCCCATCCACAAATGCACTATGGCCACATGTGTTCCCTATATGTGTGCCTTTCCACACATGCCTACTGGTGATACCTATTTCCTTATCCACATCTATCGTACTATGTATTTTCTCTATGCTGGTCCATCTTCCCATTGATCAGTATATTTGTTTTTTTTTTAACTAATTCTGTTCTCTGGATGGTTGTTAAAGATAAATACATCAATGGGTGCTTGTGAGCTATGGTTTTAGGGGCTGCATACTCACAGAGAAGCCATTTCCTGGGGGAGCTATCCTGAGAGTTTTTGTGTATCACCAGGTACTTTTTTAAAAAGAGCACTAGAAGGAAGCTCTCTGTTACCTTGCATACAGCTATCAAAGTAATTTTTCTGACGACGTCACTCGTAAACTCCAGGGGTTTCCTATTGACTTTAGGACCAAATATACACTTCTTTGTTTGAAATTTAAAGCCCTTCATAAACTGGTTCCAAACCATTTTTCAAGTTTTATTATACATTTCCCCCTCTCCATGCTCTCTATGGTCCAGCCAAGTTGACCTACTTGGTTCTTTGTATAATACTTCCTCTCCTATTTTCACATCTCTGTTATTGGTTTCCTAGGCTGCACTCCCTCCTTCCTTCTGGCCCTTAGAATTCCTAAGTTGTGTTTTTTTTTAAACTGAGTTCAAGTTCTAGCTTCTACATGAAAATTTCTCTGATTTTCCCAACTTCAGCTCCTGTTACTTTTTCCATCCAATTACTTTGCATTTTGCATGTGTCTCGGTGTGAGTATGTTTATATATACATGTATATATGTTTGTGTGCATATAGAGAGATATGTGTGTATCTATAGATACATATATATACATATATGGACACAAAAGGGCTATTTTGCACATATGTACATTGTATATAAATGTAATACATTTTTATACACTGACACTTGCATCATAAAACAGTATCTAAGAAATATACTGATTAAAATAGAAATTCTTTGAGGGCAGGAGCAGTTTCATTTCTGTGTTTGTACTTCCATCACTTAGCATGTGGCACCTAATAAATGTTTGTTGATTGAGTTGAATTTGAACTCAGTGATTGTGCTGATCAATTCTGGTTCCAGAGAACAAATAATGAAATATAACTCAGCAGAGAATGTTGTATACACTCTAAGCTAACAATCAATGACTTTGTTATTTTCACATAATTATTTTTCAGAGCTGGACCTGCAGCAGTTTATATTTTGAAATGATTTCACAATATAAAAGCTAAAATGATGAATAAAAGTTTAAAATATAAAAAGGATTATTTAAATTTTAACCATCAAAAATTAATGGATTGGAGCTAAGGCAGGCATAAAGACCCACAAGAAGGATATAGTCTTGTCAGGTGGTACTGAGGACCTTACCAGGTTGGTGGAAATTAGATGAAAAGAAAGAGGCACTTCAAGATTCTTCTCATTTCCTCTTTAATTACCCACCTGCTTTAAAAGATATATCTTTACTTTTGCCTTTTTCTTCCCTCTTCTCCAGTCAATAACACAACCACATCTGAGTAGCTCTGACTGGTAACGGGTTACTTTTGGGTCTCCTTAGCAGCATGATAGTGTGAAGAAAACTGGAATGGGAGGCTTCTGCCCTTCATCAGTTGGGTGACCATGAGTAAATCACTTCATTCTCTGGGCCTCAGTTTGCTCATCTGTAAAATAAAGAGTATTGACTACAAAGCTTCTAAGATCCCTTCTAACATTTTATTATTATATTTGCTCTAACAATGTTAATGTGGGAAAACCTGAGGAAGTTTAGAACATCCTATATATAAGCCAGTGAAGCCATTTAAAGGAGAAAATTGTTGTCCGTGGTCAAATCTAATTCAAGTTATAAAACAGATAGGAACCTTTCCCTTTATTGTATATAGCTACCAGACAATAGTTTCAGAAAACGGGAAGGGTAGGAGAAGTAATAGGGTTTCAAGAAACAAAGAGACTTGCACAGATGTTTACCATGGAAACACAAGGCTCATTTCCCTAATAGAAGTAAGATCCAGGTCAAGAAGCAATTCAGAGGCATCTACATATTATCATTAATGAAAGAGATTCAAGAGTAAGAAATATAATGTTTTAAGGCTTCCAAGACACTTTATTTAATTAAAGTATTCCACTTTTATTAGTAGGTTTGATGCTGAAGAATGCAAGTGGTAGGTGATTCTTCCAAGGCATTTTGGTGTTTAAAATGGGTTGTTAGTATAATGTTATCTCTAGAGAAAACCTTTTTTTACAGAAAAATAATCCAACAGTTTAGTATTTTCCATAAAGTGAGACAACAGATATAGATAATCCAAGTGATACGTTAACATCCCTATGTACAAAGGAAGATTTTCGGCAGAATAGATGGATCTTTTATGAAGAATTGGACAAAGATCAATATAGGATTAGAAGGAAAGGGGCAATTGTGAACTGTACTAGTGGTGAAAGCACCCAAATTTCCCAGCAAGATGATGTAGCTCTAAACATAAACCCTAACTTCTGCTTCCTCATTACAACAAGAAATATTCTAGCTACATAATAACTAAAAAGTTAGCAAAATGTACTTCCACATAATGTAACACTTCTGAAAAAAATGGTGGCGCATTGAACAAAATTCTCACTTCCCTACCCCTAACTTTGTCCAGTTTACTCAACCAATTGGACTGTCTCCATTTTTAACCTGTGATTAACTTTTACTTTTCTTCTTAACTATACCCTGATCTTATTCTCAACACATCCAAAATTGAACTCATTATCTTATTTCTAAACATTTTCCTCTTCCAGACTTCCTTAATATTGTCAAGGGCTACAGGCTCTCAGGCTCTAAAGCTTAGTGTTATCCTTAACCCCTCACTTTAACTCGCTCTTATATCTAATATTGACAAGTTTTGTTATTTTCAATCAACCAATCAATCAGCATTTATAAAGCATCTACTATGTGTCAAGCATTGTGTCCTTTTCTCTCCGTTCATATAACCATTACCCTGGTACAAGTCTTCGTCATCTCATGGGGGATACATCTTGGGGATGAGGTAAGTAGAATGAGGAGTGGCTATTACAATAGCTTTCTAACTGGCCTTAAGTCATTCTCCCCATTCTGGTGTATTCTTCCCTCAGGTGACAAAATGATTTCCCTAAATCTGTTGTCTGTTGTTGTCAACTCCATGTTTAGTGAACTTCAGGGGCTGTCAATTCATCTGGATCAAATACAAAATTGTTTAGATAATATAGGAAATATAGGAGCCCCCTTAAATTTCCTATATTTCCAACTCTCTTACACTTTTTTACTCTCCATCCTGTACTCTGTCATCTACTCTATGATCTAGGGACTTTGGTCTTCTTGTTCTTCCTATACTACTTTCCCTTCTGCTTCCTTGCTGCACATTTTACCCCACATTCCACCATTCTCCCCTTTTATTAGTTGTTCCCCATGCCTAGAACGCTCTCCCTCTTTGTTTTTATGTCTTGATTGCCTTTGATTACTTCCTTCAAGACAGTCCAAATATCACCATCTTTAGGATGCTTTTCTCAGTTCCCCCCAGTGCCAATGCCTTCTTTAAAATTACTCCCAGTCCCCCCAAAACACACTCGCTCTCACTCTCTGTCTTTATTCTGTCTCTGTCTCTCCTCTCTTTCTTCATCTCCCCCTCCCCACACATCCTTTATATGCAGGGAGTATTCTGGTAAATATTTAAGTATTACACGGCAACAACAGTACTATATGACAGTTCTGATGGACATGACTCTCTTCAACAATGATATGTTTCAAACCACCTCCAATTGTTCACTGAAGAAAGCCATATACACCCAGAGAGAGGGATGCGAGATGTGGACCACAACATAACATTCTCATACTCCTTGATTGATGTTTGCTTACATTGTGTTTCCTTTATCTGATATATCGTTTGTGTAGATAAGATTTTTCTTGCACAACAATGATAAGTTTGGAAATATGTATACATATATTCGATTTGCCAATATTTTAACATAATTAACATGTAGTGGATATCCTGCCATCTAGGGAAGGGGTGGGGAAGTTGGGGGGAAAAAATTTGTAGCGGAAAACTGTGTAAGGGTTATTGTTGAAGAATTACCCACACATATGTTATGCAAATAAAATAAAATTTAAAAAAAAGAAAAAAATTTAAGTATTAGCTTTATTTCTTTTTTTTTTTTTTGCTTTTTGCTGAGACAATTGGGGTTAAGTGACTTGCCCAGGGTCACACAGCTAGGGAATGTTAAGTGTCTAAGACCAGATTTGAACTCAGGTCCTCCTGACTTCAGGGCTGGTGCTCTAACCACTGCACCACCTAGCTGCCCCAGCTTTATTCCTTTTCATTAATAATCTATATTAATAAGTTCCCCCACAATAGCATGGGGAAACTACAACTTTACCTGTAGCAACATTGCCCTGGCTGTTTGGTTGTTTTATTTTTGAATGAGGCTACCTGAAGTAAAAATTTCCACCTTTCCCCACACACAAAAGAAGGCAGTGAGGAGTTTGGCGTGGGGTGGGAGATGGGGAGGGTTGGAATGAAAGAAAGTGAAGCATTAAGAATCAAAAGGGAAGGTCCCAACCAGATTTAATTTCTGGGATTTCCGGTTATGTCATTAAATTCCTCCTCAATTCATCCAACTCACAGCTTTATCTGCTATTTGCTTTCTTTTGGTTCTGTTCTCTTTATTTCTATCACTTCATGCAAATCTTGCCTTGTTTTCCCTGAGTTATTTGAAGTTAGCATTCTTTATTCCATTATAATCACATACCATAATAAGAGCTAACATTTATATAATGATTTTGCATTTGTCAAGCATTTTACAGATATTGTCTCACCTGATCCAATCTAGAACCAAATGTTCTTTTTTTCCTGTCTTTCTCTTATTGTAATTAATGTTGTTGAGTATTCTTATACATAGTTTTTTTTCTTTCTAGTATTTATCTCCTAAGAATATGCTGCACGTAGGAAGTCAAGCTACCTGGGATAAGAGAAATGACTAGTCTTTCCTATGAATTCTCAACTTTAATTGAATGATTAGATGTTAAGCATCACTGCCACCCCACTAAAAGTAAAAGTGAAATCTAAAAGCACAAACCACTTATCCAAGTAATAAGTTCAGCCAGCCAGAGTCTGGAATAATGGATAGAGGAACTGAAATAGAACTGCTTCTAATGTTTCTTGTAGGCTGGTAATGAATCTACGGATTCCTACAACTATTTTCTTCCACGCTGTAAAAGGCAGGAAGGAAATACAACTTGGAATTCAGCTCATCTGCAATTCATGTAGACCATCTTATTTACTTTTTAAAAATACAATTTTTTATTTTATAATAATTTTTTATTTTTCAAGATACATGCAAAGATTGTCTTCAATATTGACCCTTGCAAAACCTTGTATTCCCAATTTTTCTCCTTTCCTCCCTCCTCCTCCCCTAGAAAGCAAATAATCCAAGATGGGATAAATGTGCAGTTCTTCTAAACATATTTCCACTTTTATTATTCTAGGCAGTCTCATTTTTGATATCTACTATGCAAAGCCCCATTTTTTAACTTATACCTTAGAGGACATTGGTTAGCTGGAATGCAATTGCCCAAATTCATGACTAGCCATTTGGGCTGCTCTTATTTGACACTCATTCAGCAACCTTGGACAGTAGCTATTTCATAAGTGTCCTCAGAGATAGTCACTGCTCTTAGTGGCCATGTGATTTTATAGGTTTCCACAAGGGACCTGAAGTATGTATGTATCTATTAGGCTTCCCTCTGTCCAGCCTCCCAGACCTCATTCTTTCCTGTGCTCTCATTTTAAAAGCTAAGTCCAAGATTGTAACTAAAGCTTATGAATATGAATCAATCACTCTCCAAATGATGTTAAAGTAACAAGCTAAGTGCCTTGGTTTAGGCAATTTCATACCTTGAAGAATTAATCTTGCCAGAGGTATGAAAAATAATTCAAGAGAGTCTTACCAGGTTCCTCTTGGGTTTACCTACTCTAGCAACCTAATTGGAATAATCCTAATCTGTGGAGAAATTTTGATAATATGTTTTTATTATATTGGTATCATCCAGTCATGAACATTGGCTATCTTCTCAATGATTTATTTTTCTTTATTTCTATGAAATGGGGCAGCTAAGTAGGGCAGTGGATAGAGTGTCAAGTCTGGAGTCATGAAGAATCATCTTCCTGAGTCCAAATGTGATCTCAGATCCTGTGCAAGTCACTTAACCCAGTTTCCCTTAGTTTCCTTATCTGTAAAATGAACTGGAGAAGTAAATGGCAAACCACTACAGAATTTTCCCCAAAACAAAAACAAAAACACAAAAAGAGAGTTTCAGCAGGTACTTTTAACTAGTACTAGATTCAATTTAAGCCTTAGGCATATCAGAATTGTTTAATAAGAAACAGTTTTAGGAGAGAGGAACCATAGTATCCTCTGGTTATTCAGTACTACAAAACATTACTCATAAAAAAATTATGTGATGCTGGTTTAAAAATAGGAAAGTTGATCAATGGAATACTGATTAGATGCACTAAACACTGAAGATGCAAAAAGCAAATGAGTCCAGCATTATATTATTTGATAAATCCCAACTATTAGAATAAAATCCATTATTCAACCAAAAAAATATACCTGGAAGATTGAAAAGCAGACCAGCAGGAATACATTTTAGACCAATAACTCATACAATATATCACAGTAAGTTCTAAATGGATACTGGATCTATACATTAAAAAAGTTAATGATCACAAACAAATTAGAGGAATAGGGAAGAGATACTTTTCGTAACTATAAAGGAATAGTTTTTAGCCAAACGGGATAAAAAGAATGACAAGAGATTAAAATGGACCATTATATAAAACTGAATTTTTTTAGCATAAATAAAAATCAATATAGCTAAAATTATAAGGGAAATAACTGGGAGAAAATCTTTTTGACAAATTTCTCTGATGAAAGTCTTAGAAGATAGATAAACAAATATCCATTTATGTATGTATATACATATATAATTCCACACATATGTATATATATGCACATATATATTCAAACATATAAGATCAAGAACCATTCCCTAGCAGATAAATACTAAAAGGATACAAATAAGTGATTATAAAAAAAATCAAGTGACCAGCGAAATGCTCCAAATTGCTAATAAGACAAAACTAAAACAACTCTGAGGTACCATCTCACAGACATCAAACTGGCAGAGATCATTGTGGCAGGAGCAACCCCTGCCAACATTCAAGTTAGGCTAGTTCTTCCTTAAAAAGGTTGGTTCAGAAGACTAAAAATTCAGGCTATTAACATCATTTTCCAGTTACTTAAGCGTAAAGTAGCCACAAAGAATTCCAGGTACTTGCAGTGAACACATAAAGACAAACAACTTAGGCAAGATGAGCTACATTTGACTAAAACAATTTGAGGTGTCCTCAGTGCCTCTCCTTGTTGAATATCCTTTTCCTGATCTGGCTAATTAAATGTTGTTCTTCTTCTTGTTACTGTTAATTGTTGAATGATCTACTTGTAATTCATTTTATTCTAAACTAAATTACCAAGGGACTGACCTGAAATATCCCTAGCTCAGAATTTTGATGAAAGCCGAAAATTACAAGTATGGGAGAGAGAGACTGAGGAAACAAACCATACATTGTTGGTATAGCTGTGAATTGGCCCAGCTATCTGAAAAACAATTAAAAAGTCACTTAGCTATACACATATTTTATCCCTCTGATATCACTATAAAGTATATAATATATAAGATACATATACCTCAAATGGAAGAACAAAAGAAAAGATGTGTTTGTGCAAAAATACTTATAACAGTCCTTTTTGTCGTTCCAAGAAACTGGAAACAAAGAAGGGTATAAATCACTTCAGGAAAGGATAGACAAATTAAACTATATGAATGTAATGTGCTACAAGAAATGAGGAAAAGGATAGATTCAGAGAAACTTGGAAAAACTTGTATGAACTGACACACTGAAGAATTAAGAAAAATTATAAAACAATGATATTGTAAAAGAAAGTAATTTTAAAAGATTTAGGGAATGTGGTCAATGCAAGATCAACTACAACTCAAAAACCAATGATCAATCAAATCTCCTACTTCTTGACAGAGAGATAATGAATTGAAGGGCAGGAGGAGACACAGATTTTTTGATGGAACCAAAGAATAGTTATGTTTTACTTGATGTACTCTTTGTACTTTTTTGAAAGAAAAGTGATAAAGAAAATGAAAAGTAATAGTGATACCAAACATAAAAGAAAATGAAAGAAGAGTGTTACTGTATTATTTACAAAAGATAATGAAAAGGTCAAATGGAAGAGCAAAAACAAACATGGATAAACAAAATAATATCAGAATTAGTGTTATTAAATTTATTACATATACATTTTGTAAAATGAGTTTTACACATTGAGATTCAGAGACTCATATGCAATTTTCTTTATTTTGATTTAGATATGGAAATCACCATGTTTGTTCATGTCTATCAAGTCCATAATAAAACTTGGAAAAATTAAAAATTTGAAAAGTAAAAAGAAACTAAGATAAATAGAAATATGTTTTAGATGACTACACATGTATGACTTATATCAAATTATTTTCTCAATGGAGGGAAGAGAACAGGAAGAGAGGGAGGGAGAAAATTTGGAACTCAAAATTTTTTTTTAAATGTTAAAAATTGTTTTTGCCCTTCATCAAAACCATTTGGTACTGGCTAAGAAATAGAGTAGTTGATCAGTGGAATAGGATAGGATCACAGGACAAACTAGGCAATAACTATAGCAATCTAGTGTTTGATAAACCCAAAGACCCCAGCTTTTGGGATAAGTACTCACTATTCAACAACAACTGCTGGGAAAATTGGAAACTAGTGTGGAAGAAATTAGGGCTTGACCCACACCTAACACCACTTACCAAGATAAGATCTAAATAGGTTCATGATTTAGATATAAAGAGTGATATTATAAGCAAATTAGAGGAACATGGAATAGTTTACCTCTCAGACCTGTGGAGATGGAATAAATTTATGTACAAAGAAGAACTGGAACTCTTAATTGAACATCAGATAGATAATTTTGACTATATTAAGTTAAAAAGGTTTTGTACAAACAAACCTAATGCAGACAAGATTAGGAGAGAAGCAATAAATTGGGAAATCATCTTTACATTTAAGAGTTCTGATAAAGGCCTCCTTTCTAAAATATATAGAGAATTGTCTCGTATTTATAAAAATTCAAGCCACTCTCCAGTCAATAAATGGTCAAAGGATATGAACAGACAATTTTCAGATGATGAAATTAAAACTATTTCTAGTCATATGAAAGAAAGGTTGCTCCAAATCACTATTGATCAGAGAAATGCAAATTAAAGACAACCTTGAGGTACCACTACACACCTGTCAGATTGGCTAAGATGACAGGAAAAGATAATGAGGAATGTTGGAGTTGATGTGGGAAAACTGGGACACTGATACATTGTTGGTGGAACTGTGAATGGATCCAACCATTCTGGAGAGCAATCTGGAACTATGCTCAAAGAGTTATCAAACTGTGTATACCCTTTGACCCAGCAGTGTTTCTATTGGGCTTATATCCCAAAGAGATCTTAGAGGAGGGAAAGGGGCCCACATGTGCAAGAATGTTTGTGGCAGCCCTTTTTGTAGTGGCTACAAACTGGAAACTGAATGGATGCCCATCAGTTGGAGAATGGCTGAACAAATTATGGTATATGAATGTTATGGAATATTATTGTTCTGTGAGAAACGACCAGCAGGATGATTTCAGAGAGGCCTGGAGAGACTTGCATGAACTGATGCTGAGTGAAATGAGCAGAACTAGGAGATCATTATACATGGAAACAACAAGACTATATGATGATCGATTCTGATGGACATGGCTCTCTTCAACAAAGAAATGTTTCAAATCAGTTCCAATTATTCAGTGAAGAAAGCCATATACACCCAGAGAGAGGGATATGAAATCTGGACAACAACATAACATTTTCATGCTCCCTATTGATGTTTGCTTGATTATGTTTCCCTTCTCAGATTTTTTTTCTTGTAGATCTGACTTTTCTTGCACAGAAAGATAACTGTAAAAATATGTATACACATATTCAATTTGTCAAGTATTTTAACATAATTAACATGTAGTAGATTTCCTGCCATCTAGGGGAAAGGTGGGGACTAGGGGGGAAAATTTGTAACAGAAAGCTTTGCAAGGGTCAATGTTGAAAAATTACCAATACATATGTTTTGCAAAGAAAAAGCTTTTCAAAATTGTTTTTGCCAATGAAATGTTTCAAACCAGTTCCAATTGTTCAGTGAAGAAATCCATATACATCCAGAGAGAGGGATATGAAATGTGGACCACAACATAACATTTTCATGCTCTCTATTGATGTTTGCTTGTATTGTGTTTCCTTTCTCTGATTTTTTTCTTGTAGATATGTTTTTTCTTGCACAACAATAAGTGTGGAAATATGTATACATATATTCAATTTGTCAAGTATTTTAACATAATTAACATGTTTAATAATTAACATAATTTAATAATTAACATGATTTCCTGCCATCTAGGGGAGGGGTGGGGGGTGTGGGGCTGGGAGGGGAAAAATTTGTAACAGAAAGCTTTGTAAGGGTCAATGTTTGAAGATTTACCCATACAATTGTTTTGCAAATAAAAAGTTTTAATTAAAAATTGTTTTTGCATGTGTTGGGGAAAAATAAAATATTAAATCATAAAAATGATCAATATAATGACAAACAAAAATTCCCCCAAATTGGTAATGAAATATAATTTCTATCTCTTTATAGAGAGATAATGGTGCAGAACAAGATGCACATTTTCTGTATAGCTAGTATGTGGTGGTGGTGGTGGGTTTGTTAGTTTGTTTTTGCTTGACTACACATAGTTATAACACAGGAGGGCTTTTTCCTCTGGGAGAAGAGAGTATCCTAGAATTCATACTCTTCCTAATCCAAATCCATGCATCATAAAGAAATATTCTCTTCTTTACCCCTTTTTGGGAAGCAGTCAGAATTAAGTGACTTGCCCAAGGTCACATAGCTAGTAGGTATCTAAAGTCAAATTTGAACCCAGGTCCTCCTGATACCAGAGCCATTGCTTTATTCATTTTATCACCTCACTGTTCCCATGTAGAAATATTCTAATAAGAGGATTCCAGTACTAAATAGGACACTCACAGTTCCTATGAATCTATACAACCCAATATTAAAGTTTACTGTAATAGATCATTTTTACAAATGAGGTCTGAGGCTGAGATGTCCAATGATTTGTCCATGGTCATGTGGCTAGTAATGTAAGGCAAGAAGTTAATTTGACTCTTCTTCTAGGACTTTACATCCTATGTCATGGCCAGGGTTTTATACACTAAAGTGTATTAAAAAGTGCTTTTTATTAAATGGAATTAAAGTGCTTTTTATAAAATGGAATCTCTGCCCTTACTATATAGCAGTCTTTCTCTCCTGTTCCTTCCTGGTTCTGACTTTTTAGACTTTAAAAATCATGCTCCTATTGCTCCCATCTTAGCATCTGGAGTCTCCTCACTCTAGAACATCCTACCATCTTTATGGCATACTAACCTTGAAAGATCCTTCTACTAGTCCCACCATTGATGAATAGGCCCACATGATATAAACTGGCATTCTTTGATATATGAACTATGAGTATGTTGTACCCCACTTCAGTAGAATAAAAATTCTTTGAAGGCAAAAAAATCTCATTTTGAAATGGAACTTCCATTTTATGAAGGAGTCAAGCTGGCCTGCCTTCATTCCCCTCCTGGCCCTATTTCACTTTCTAAATTTTGCGTTCAGACCTCTTTCATTCTTCCCTGTTCCCCCTCCACTCTTAGCTTTTCAGCTCTCTTTTCTAAGATCCTTATTAAAATATAAACTTCTTAAGCCCAGGGCCTATCTTTCTTTTGTTTGTATTTGTATTCCCAGTGTTTAACACAATACCTTAGCACATAGTAAGTAACAATAAATGCTTGTTTCCCTTTTCCCTTGTTATGAGGACTACTTTGAAAAGACCTCAGAGACTGTCTAGTTCAGTTCTCTCTTTTTGCAGATCAAGAAACTGAGGCTCAAAGAGGTTAAATGCCTTAATCAAAATCATTCAGATATTAAATCACAAAGGTAGGATTTGAATCGAGTATCCTGACTCAAGAATCATTGCTATTTTTCCACTGTTTACTAACTATTCACTAGTTGTGATGGACTTTTGTGTAACTAGAATTTCAAGAGGAAAAGCCAAGTTTGAGTAATATAAATATAAATTTAACATAAATATAAGCTTGAATCCTTCTTCCCCAATAAAGAATAGTGGGCAAGAAAGTGACTTGAACAAATATATCTGAAATATCTGTTAATACTCCAACAAGCTGCAATTAGGTCATCTATGAGGACATGCATAATCTACATGGGCCACACAGGATTACAAAGAAAACCAAAAATAGGCGACAATAAAGATATAAATTTTTATATTCAAGTTCATGAACCCCCTTAGGGCTCTGTGGACACCAGGTTAAAACCCTTGAATTAAATGATCTTTAAACCTCTTCTATCTTTATACTCTGATCCAGACAAACCTTTCTACCCAAAAGAATCTTTCTAGCCCAGAGAGCCTTAACTTGACATCCTTGAACTTGTGTGGGTTTTTTAAAAATATTTTAAGACTTTATTTCAATAATTAGTTTATTTTGTAATTCTGTGTATTTTATATGTTTAAAAATAATATTTTGAAATGCAAATTAAGGCAACTCTGTTATACCACTATACACTTCTCAGATTGGCTAAGATGACAGGAAAAAACAAGGACAAATGGAGGAGATGCAGGAAAACTGGGACACTGATACATTGTTGGTAGAACTGTAAATGGATCCAACCATTCTAAAGAGCAATTTAGAACTTTGCTCAAAAAGTTATCAAATTGTGCATAGCCTTTGATCCAACAGTGTTTCTACGTGGCTTTATCCCAAAGAAATCTTAAAGGGAAGAAAGGGACGCACATACGCAAAAATGTTTGTGGCAGCCCTTTTTGTAGTGGCAAGAAACTGGAAACTGAGTGGATGCCTATTAGTTGGAGAATGGCTGAATAAGTTATGATGCATGAATGTAATGGAATATTATTGTTCTGTAAGAAATGACCAGCAGGATGATTTCAGAGAGGCCTGGAGAGATTTACATGAACTGATGCCAAGTGAAATGAACAGAACCAGGAGATCATTGTACACGGCAACAGCAAGATTATACAATGATCAATTCTGATGAATGTGGCTCTTTCCAACAATGAGATGATTCAAGGCAGTCCCAATGATCTTGTGATGCAAAGAGCCATTTGTACCCAGAGAGAGAACTAAGTGTGGACCACAACATAGCATTTTCACTCTTTCTGTTGTTGTTTGCATGCATTTTGTTTTCTTTCTCAGTTTTTTTTTCCTTCTTGATCCTATTTTTCTTGTGCAGCAAGATAACTATATAAATATGTATACATATGTTGGATTTAACATATATTTTTAACATATTTAACATGTAGTGGATTACCTGCCATCTAGAGAAGGAAGTAAGGGGGAGGAGGGGAAAAATTGGAACACAAGGTTTTTCAAGAGTCAATGTTGAAAAATTATTCATGCATATGTTTTATAAATAAAAAGCTTTAATAATAATAATAATAATAAAGAAAGAAAAGAATGTGGGATGATTAACTATGAAAGGCTTGTTTGTTCTCAGTGGTTCAATCCCAATATACTCTGGACAGAAAATGCCATCTACATCCAGAAAAAGATCTAAGGAGAGTGAATCTAAATCAATACAGGCTATGTTCACTACTTTTTTGTGTTTGTTTTTTCTCTCCCATGGTTCTTCCCGTTTCCTTTGATTTTTCTCTCCCAACATGATTCATAAAGCAAGGTGTATTAAAAGCAAATAAACTTACTACAATAAACAAAAAATAATAATATTCTGAGAAGTAATCCATAGATTTCATCAGACTTCCAAAGGATGTCCAGGATACCAAAAAAAAGGATGAGAACATTTGCCCTACCATTAGCCCCAATGCAGAAAATACAAGAGAAGAAATGAAAAAGCTACATTAGTAGAGCATTAAAACTTCCCTTTTACTTTGTTAATATCATTTCATACACTTCTTGTCAAGTATATGATTTGACAAGTACTTTGTATAGCACATTAGTACTCCATCACAATCATATGCCACAACTTATTCATCCATTTTCCAGTTGAGGGACATCCCATTAGTTTGTAATTCTTTGTCACCACAAAAAAAGCTATTATAAATATTTACATATATAGACAGATAGGTAGATAGATAGATAGATTCTTTTCTTTTTTCTTAGATCTCTTTAATATACAGACACAGTAGTGGTATTACTGGGTAAAAAAGGGATTCCCGGTTTTATTGCCCTTTGGGCTTACTTCCAAATTGTTCTCCAGAATAGTTGGACCAGTTTACAACTCAACCAACAGTTCATTAGTATAACTATTTTTCCTTCATCCTGACAGGTGTGAAGTGGTATCTCAGAGTCATTTTAATTTGTTTTCTCTAATCAATATTGATTTCAAGCATTTTTTCATATGACTATAGGTAGCTTTGATTTCTTCTTCCCAAAACTGCCTGTTTATATCTTTTAACCATTTACCAGTTGGGGAATGACTCTTATTTTTGTGTATTTTACTCAGTTCTATAGTCAGTATTCATTTGAGAAATTAAAGCTTTATCAGAGAAATATCCTATAAATTTTTTTGATATTACTTCACTGTCTATGGTACCTTATAACCTTTTTTTTAATTAGGTCTATCTTTGTTTTTGTTTTGTCTGAGATTATGATTGCTATCCCTGCCTTTTTTACTTCAAATGAAGCATATTAGATATGTTCTTTATTTTAATTCTGTGTGTCTTTCTGTTTCAAGTGTGTCTCTTATAAACAATATATAACTAGATTCTGCTTTCTATTCATTCTGCTAACTGCTTCTGTTTTGTGGTTGAGCTCATCTCATCCATATTCACAATTATGATTATTAACTGTGCATTAATCTCCATCTCATCTTTCTCCCCCCAAAACTCTTTTGTCTCTGTCTCACTGTCTCTGTCTCTCTCTCTGTCAATGTCTGTCTGTCTCTCTCTTCTCCTCTTCATCCCCCTCATTCTGTTCCTCCTCCAAAGCTTATTTTGCTTCTAATCACTGCCTCCCTTAATCCATCCTCCCTTTTACCATCCCCCCACTTCCTTTTATCCCCTTCCTCCCATATTTCCTTATTAGATAAGTTGCATTTCTATACACAAGTGAGCGTGTATATATATTCTTCCATCTTCAAACCAATTCTGATGAGAATGAGATTCAATCATTGCCTCCACATTTCCTCCAAATTTTAAAAGCTCTTCCTTATGTATCTCATTTATGTGAGAAAATTTTCTTTGTTCTACCTCTCCCTTCCCCCTTCTCCCAGTGCACTCCTCTTCCTCCCCCTTCATATTTTTAGATTATTTCAACATAATCAATTCACACTCATAATGTCTGTCTATATAAACTCCTTCTAACTACCCTAATAAAATTCTTAGGAGTAATCATTTTCCTATATAAAAATGTAAACATTTTAATTTTATTGAGTCATGTTTATATCTTTATGGTTCTCTTAAATCTTGTATTTAGAAGTCTTTTCATCAGTACTGCATGGAAGTCTTCTATTTCATTAAATATCCTTTTTTTCAGATGAAGGATTATACTTAGTTTTGCTGAACAGATTATTCTTGGTTGTAATCTTAGCTCCTTTACCTTCTAGAATATCATATCTGTAATCCCTAAACTCCTTTAATGTAGAAGCTGCTAAAACTTGTGTGATCCTAACTGAGGCTCTGCAGTATTTCAATAGTTTCTTTCTGGTTTCTTGAACTATTTTCTCTTCAACCCAGGAAATCTGGGACTTGGTTATAATACTTCTGGAAGTTTTCATTTTGGAATTTCTTTCAGGAAGTGGTAAATGGATTCTTTCAATTTCCATTCTAGATATAAGATATCAGGATAGTTTTTCTTGATAATTTCTTAAAATATGATGTTGATGCTCTTTCTTTGAACATGATTTTCAGGTAATCCAATAATTCTTAAATTATTTCTCTTCTATCTTTTTTTTCCAGGACAGTTGTTTTTCTGATGAGCTATTCTGCATTTTCTTCTATTTTTTCCCATTCTTTTGATGTTATTTTTTTTTGATGTCTTACAAAGTCATTAGCTTCCACTTGCCCAATTGTAATTTCTAAGGAATTATATTCTTCAGTGAGATTTTGTATTTCTTTTTCCATTTAGCCAATTCTGCTTTTATAAGAAATTTTTTTCAGTGGACTTTTGTACCTCTTTTACCACTTGTCCAATTCTGTTTTAATGTGCTATTTTCCTTAGCATTTTTGTGCCTCTTTTACCAAGCTATTACTTCTCTTTCCATTTTCATTAATCTTCTTGTTCCCCTCTCCTTCCCTTCCCCCCACCCCAATCAATTTTTCTTCTTATCTCTCTAACTATTTCAGGAACTATTTTTGTGTTGAAGTCCAAATAGCATTTTTCTTTGAGACTTTGTAGTATATTTTCACTTTGTTGTCTTCTGAGTTTGTCTTGATCTTCTCTACTTCCATTGCAGCTTGTTATGGTCAAATTCTCTTTTTTGTTTGTTTATTTGTTTGCTATTTTTTTCAGCCTTTAATTTTTTTACTTTAAATTTTATGTTAAAGTTGGGCTTTGCTTACCTGGGTATGGAGAGGCATTGTCCCAAGCTTCAGTCTTTTTTGTGCTCTTTTCAGAGCTAGTTCTGGGTGTCTGCAAGTTTTTTGGTGCTTCCAAGATGGTAAAATCCTTATAGAGGTGTGATCATTGCTTTTTTGATATATGCTCTGATTTTTAGCCAGGAAAGGTCATTAACATTGTATGTATATTGTATGTTATATGCTGTAATGTATACAGTGACAAGATTATGTGATGATAAACTCTGATGGACTTGGCTCTTTTCAGCAATGAGGTAATTCAAGACAATTCCAGTAGACTTATGATGGAAAGAGCCATCTGCATCAAGAAAGAGAATAATGAATCAAAACCCAGTATTTTCACCTTTTTGTTGTTGTTTGCTTGCTTGCCTTTTTTCTCATGTTATTTTCTTTCTTTTAACTTTTGATCTGATTTTTTTCTTATGCAGCACGAGGAATATGGAAATATGTTTAGAAGAATTTCACGTGTTTAATCTATTTTGGATTGCTTGTTATTGATGAGGAGTTGGAAAGAGAGGAGAAAAACTTGGAACATAAGGTTTTGCAAAGGTGAATGTTGAAAACTATCTTTGCATGTATTTGGTAAAATAAAAAAATTATTAAAAATGGAAATAATGGACTTCCTGGGGTGGAGCCATGATGGCAGAATAAAGCCAGGAAGCTGCTTGAGCTCTCCCACTTTCCCTTGAAAACTACATAAAACCAAGGCTCTGAACAGAGTCTGATGGAATGACACCACTCTCTAGTTCAAGATAAACTGGAAAAACTTCAATAAAGGTCATTCTTACTGGGGGGAAAGGGTGTTCAGCCCAGCTCAGGCAGACTCTGGGAAAGCCAATAAGAGGGTCTTAATCACAGCCAATCAGCAACTGAGACCCTAGGTCCTGGTTCAGTAGAGAAGCAGATCAGTGGGGCAGCCACTGGTCCCAGCTCAGAAGGCAAACTCTAGAAAACCAGGCTGTTTACTGAAAAGAGCTGTCAAAATTAGACCAGCAAACACAAGGGACCACTGTGCTCAAAGCCAAGGTTCAGAGCTGCATAGGAAACTTGGGACAGCGCCCCCTTTACCCCAGAAACAGAGTTCAACCATAAAAGTAAAAAAGGAGGAAATACAAAAAGAAAAGGAAAGAAAATGAGCAAGAAACAGAAAAGAACCTTGACCATAAAAAGTTACTATGGTGACAGAGAAGAACAAAACACTAACTCAGATGAGGACAAAATGCCCACAGAGAAAATCTCAAAGAGTGATATGAATTGGTCTCAAAAAAAAAGACTTTAAAAGACAGATAAAAGAGGTAGAAGAAAAAACTCCTTAAAAGATAAAATTGGCCAAATGAAAAAAAGATTCCACTGAAGAAAACACCTTCAAAAGTAGAATTAACCAAATGGAAAAAGAGAGCCAAAGATAACTGAAGGAAAACACACATTAAAAACTAGAAAGGCAAATAAATGGAAGCTAATGATTCTATAAGAAAGCAAGAATGAGTCAAACAAACTAAAAAGAATGAAAATGGAAGAAAATATGAAATATCTCATTGGAAAAACAGCTGACCTGGAAAATAGGTCCAGAAGAGAGTGTTTTAAAATTATTGTTCTACTTGAAGACTATGACCAAAAAAAGAGCCTGGAATAGCATTCTTCAAGAGATCCTCAAGGAAAACTGCCTCAATATTCTAGAAACAGAGAGGGAAATACTAATTAAAAGAATCCATTGATCACTTTCAGAAAGAGATCCCACAAGGAAAACCTCAAGGAACATTGTTGCAAAACTCCAAAACTGCAATTTCAGGGAAAAAATACTGCAAGCAAACAATTCAAATATCAAAGAGCAACAGTCAGAATTACCCAGGATCTCATAGCTTCTATACTAAAGGATCACAGGGCCTGGAATACCATATTCCAGAAAGCAAAGGACCTAGAGTTACAACCAAGAATTAACTACCCAGCAAGATTCAGCATCATCTTTCAGGGGAGGTGATAGATCTAGAATGAAGTAAGAGACTTTCAATCATTTCTATTGAAAAAAAAAACAGAACTAAACAAAAGATTTAATTTACAAACACAGAACTCAAGAGAAGCATAGAAAAGTAAACAGGGGGGAAATATATCATTTAAAGGTTAAACTGTTAATATCCCTAGATGAGAAAACTATATCTGTAACTCTTGAGAACTGTATCTGTCACTGGGGTAGATAGGTGGGGGCATCACATGGACTGAAGGTGTAATTATAAATGAACTCTGATGTAATGATATCAAAGAAAAAGACATTAAGGAGTGCAAAAAGTTCTGTGCTAAAAAAAGATGAAAGGGGAGGTATAATGGGACAAATTAGATCACATGAAGAGGCACAAAAGACCTATTACAATCAAGGGAAAAAAGGAAGAAGAATGAGCATTATCTGAAGCTTGATCTCATCAGTTTTGGCTCTAAGAGGTGATAACTTAATCATTCAGTTGGGTATAGAAATTTATCTAACCCTGTATAGAAATAGGAGGAGAAAGAAGAAAGAAAGGGGAAGGGCCAAATAGAAGGGAAGACAGAAACACTGGGGAAAAGGTAAGAGAAGGGAGGAAGGGGTGATAGAAGATAAGGTAGTGGGTGAAGTAGGTAAAAAAAAACACTATTAAGCATAGGATGGAAAACAAAACAAAAATGTATACAGGGAAGAAAATAGGATGCAGGGAAATACAGAGCTGGTAATCATAACTGTGAATGTTGATGGGATGAACTCTCCTATAAAATGGAAGCAAATAACAGAGTGACTAAAAAACAGAATTCTACAATATGTTGTTTACAAGAAACACAGCTGATACCAAGAGACACATACAGAGTAAAGCTAAAAGGCTGGAACATAATTTATTATGCTTCAGCTGAAATGTAAAAAAAAAGCAGAAGTAGCAATTATGATTTTAAATAAAGCAAAAGTAAAAAGAGATCTTATTAAATAAGATAAGGAAGGAAGGTACATCTTGATAAAGGATACTGTAAGCAATAAAGTAATAAGGATACTAAATGTATATGCACAGAGTGGTAGAGCAACCAAATTCCTAGAGAAGATTTTAAACCAGTTACAGGAAGAAAGAGACAGCAAAACTATATTAGTGGGGGACTTCAATCTTCCCCCCCCCTCAGAATCAGACAAATCTAATCACAAAATACACAAGAAAGAAACTAGGGAGTTTAATAGAATCCTAGAAAACCTAAATATGATCAACCTTTGGAGAAAATTGAATAGGGACAGAAAGGACTATACCTTTTTCTCAGCAGTACATGGCACCTACACAAAAATTGACCATGTTTTAGGGTATAAAAACCTCACAATCAAATGTAGAAAGGCAGAAATAGTAAATGTTTCCTTTTCAGATCACAATACAATAAAAAGTATATTCATTAAGGGGCCAAAGAAAGATAAACTAAAAACCAATTGGAAATTAAATAATCTAATTCTAAAAAATGAGTCAATCAAACAACAAATCACAGAAATAATCCATAATTTCATCCAAGACAATGACAACAATGAGATAACATACCAAAACCGATGGGATGCAGCCAAAGCAGTTTTAGAGGAAATATTATATCTCTAAACAGCTACATGAATAAAATAGATAAAGAGTAAATAAATGAATTGAGCAGACAACTAAAAGAGCTAGAAAAAGAAAATTTTAAAAACCCCAATTAAATATCAAATTAGAAATGCTGAAACTCAAAGGAAAGATTATTAAAATTGAAACTAAGAAAATTATAGAACTAACAAATAAAACTAAGAGTTGATTTTATGAAAAAAAACAATAAAATAGATAAACCTTTGGTTAATTTGGTTAGAAAAAGGAAAGGAAAAAACCCCAAATCACCAACATCAAAATGGAAAAAATAAAGATGTCACTGAATTTTTTAAAAAAGATTTACAAAGCACTTTTTACAAATATTCATTTACTTTTATGACACTGAAAGGTAAATGCTATTATTATCATTATTTTTCATATGAAAAAACTGATGGATACAAAAGTTAAACTATTTCTCTGGGTCACACAAATAAGTATTTGAGGCAATATTTGAACTCAGATCTTGCTGACTCTAAGTCCAACCCTTTAGCCACTACATCTAGTAAACATGTGTCTACTTGCAGGACACATATAGGGATTATATGAATATAACTATAAAACACTCTAGAGATATTGGCCCAAATAATTGGAGAAATAGTAGTTGTTCATTGTTAGGTCATACAAATATGATAAAAATAATAATTCCATTGGCTCAAATTTATAAGAGTCAAACCATTTCTCATTTCTAAACTATATAGAGAATTGACTCAAATTTAAAAGAATTCAAGCCACTCTCCAATTGATAAGTGGTCAAAGGATATGAACAGACAATTTTCAGATGATGAAATTAAAACTATTTCTAGTTATATGAAAAGGTGCTCCAAATCACTATTGATCAGAGAAATGCAAATTAAAACAACTCTGAGATACCACTACACACCTGTCAGATTGGCTAAGATGACAGGAAAAGATAATGACAAATGTTAGAGGGGATGTGGGAAAACTGGGACACTGATACATTGTTGGTGGAACTGTGAATGGATCCAGCAATTTGGAACTATGCTCAAAAAGTGATCAAACTGTGCATACCCTTTGACCCAGCAGTGTTTATATTGAGCCTATATCCCAAAGAGATCTTAAAGGAAGGAAAGGGACCCACATGTGAAAAATGTTTGCGGTAACCCTTTTTATAGTGGCTAGAAACTGGAAACTGAATGAATGAATGCCCATCAGTTGGAGAATGGCTGAATAAATTATGGTATATGAATGCAATAGAATATTATTGCTTTGTAAGAAATGACCAACAGGATGATTTCAGAGAGGCCAGGAGAGACTTGCATGAACTGATGCTGAGTGAAATAAGCAGAACCAGGAGATCATTGTACATGTCAATAACAATATAATAGGGCATGACTCCTTCCAACAATGAGATGATTGATGCTAGTTCCAATGATCTTGTGATGAAGAGTGCCATCTACACCCAGAGAGAGGACTGTGGGGACTGAGTGTGGATCACAACATAATATTCTCACTCTTTTTATTGTTGTTCACTTGTATTTTGTTTTCTTACTCATTTACTTTCTTTTTTGATCTGATTTGGCTTGTGCAGCAAAAGAATTGTATAAATATGTTTATACATATTGGATTTAACATATATTTTAACATGCTTAACATATATTAGATTGCTTGCCATCTAGGGGAGGGGGTGAGGGAAAGGAGGAGAAAATCTGAAATACAAGGGTCAATGTTTTCAAATTATCTGTGCATATGTTTTGAAAATAAAAAATTTTATTAAAAAATGACAATTCCACTGAATCCTTAAGTGCCATAGCAATCAAACTACCACAAGTTACTCTGCTGAGCTAGAAAACATAATAATAAAATTCAACTAGAGGAACAAAAGATTCTCAAAGGGAATAATGAAAAAATAGAAAGGAATAGGGCCTAGCAATGCTAGATATCCAGCTATACTACAAAAAGAAATCATCAAAATTATTTAATATTGATTACAAAATAAAGAAGTCAGTCAGTGGCATAGATTAGGCACATAAAGCAAAATAAAATAGTATCATATTCTTAAACCCAAAAATAGAAACTACTTTATAAGATCCCCTATTAAACAAAAAATGCCAAGAAAATTAGATAGGCTTTTGGTAAAACTCAATTTCATATCAACATTTCACATCCTCTAACTCCAATTGCAATTAACTCCAAAAATGGATGACAGATTACATCATAACTAATGAAATTAAATGAATAAGAAAGAAAATATCCTTTATAGTTATATATGGAAGAAGAATTCAAGAGCAGACAAGGCATAAAGAGGATCATATTAATGGATAGTTTTGATTACACAAAATTGAAACATTTTTGCACGTACAAAATGAATATAATTAAAACAGAAGGAAAATAGTAAACTGACCTTTTTTCTGGTAAGTTTCTCTACTCTTCATATGTTGATGTTTGACACCTGTACTTAGGAGTATTCCTTAATAGCACTATACTTCCTACCATGATTCCTATCATGGCAATGGATAGAAAAGGTGTCACAGTGAATGTATTGCCAGGAGACCTGAGTTCAAATATGACCCCCGACTCTTACTAGCTATATGATTGGGAAAGTCATCTGCTTGCCTCAGTTTCCTCTACTGTACAGTAAAGATAATAACAATATTTCCTTTGAAAGATTATTATAAAACAAAACTAATGCAGACAAGATTAGGAGGGAAGCATCAAATTGGAAAATCATCTTTACATTTAAGGGTTCTGATAAAGGCCTCATTTCTAAAATATATAGAGAATTGTCTCTCATATTTATAAGAATTCAGGCCACTCTCCAATTGATAAATGGTCAAAGGATATAAACAGACAATTTTCAGATGATGAAATTAAAACTATTTCTAGTCATATGAAAAGTTTCTCCAAATCACTATTGATCAGAGAAATGCAAATTAAGACAACTCTGAGGTACCACTTCACATCTGTCAGATTGGCTAAAATGACAGGAAAAGATAATGATGAATGTTGGAGAGGATGTGGGAAAACTGGGACACTGATACATTGTTGGTGGAACTGTGAATAGATCCAGCCATTCTGGAGAGCAATTTGGAGCTAAGCTCAAAAAGTTATCAAACTGTGCATATCCTTTGACCCAGCAGTGTTTCTATTGGGCCTATATCCCAAAGATATCTTAAAGGAAAGAAAGGGACCCACATGTGCAAAAATGTTTGTGGCAGCCCTTTTTGTAGTGGCTAGAAACTGGAAACTGAATGGATGCCCATCAATTGGAGAGTGGCTGAATAAATTATGGTATATGAATGTTATGGAATATTATTGCTCTGTAAGAAACGACCAGCAGGACGATTTCAGAAAGGCCTGGAGAGACTTGCATGAACTGATGCTGAGTGAAATGAGCAGAACCAGGAGATCATTATACACGGCAACAACAATACTATATGAGGATCAGTTCTGATGGACATGGCTCTCTTCAACAAAGAAATGTTTCAAATCAGTTTCAATTGTTCAGTGAAGAAAGCCATATACACCCAGTGAGGGGGATGTGAAATGTGGACCACAACATAACATTTTCATGCTCTCTATTGATGTTTGCTTGCATTATGTTTTCCTTCTTAGATTTTTTTTCTTGTAGATCCGACTTTTCTTGAACAGCAAGATAACTGTAAAAATATGTATACACATATTCGATTTGACAATTATTTTTACATAATTAATATGTAGTGGATTTCCTGCTATCTAGGGGAAGGATGGAGGGTAGGGGGGGAAAAATTTGTAACAGAAAGTTTTGAGAGGGTCAGTGTTGAAAAATTACCCATGCATGTGTTTTGCAAATAAAAAGCTTTAATAAACTGAAAAAAGAGAGATCATTGTAAGGATCATATGAGATATATGTAAAGAACTTAGCATGGTGACTGACCCATGGTAGGTGCTATAGAAATTCTTTTCCTTTTCTCCCTGTTGGCTTACAAGTCCTGAAATGTAAAAAAAATGTTTGTTTGTAATAGTTATAGCAAATGCCATTTAAAAAAAATCACTGTTAAAAAAAAAAACAATAAGCAACTGATCTGACTTTTACAAATTCTACTCTAAGGGGATTCTGCATTCCTTGGTCCCAAGATTATTCCACGTAATTCAGCTCCCTTGGATTGATAATCAGAAATGGGTTTTTTATTTAATTTTCTTTTTTTTTCTTTTTTTTGTGAGGTAAGTGGGGTTAAAATAACTGGCCCAGGATCACAAAGCTAGAAAGTTTAAATGTCTGAGATCAAATTTGAACTCAGATCTTCCAGACTCCAGGACCAGTACTCTTTTCTCCACACCATCTAGCTGTCCCAGAAATATTTTAAAGTAGATTGTGTGCTTTAGTAGCTTAAAAGTTCTAAGATTTATTTTTATGTGTAAAATAGGGATAATAATTTTTATAATACTCATCTTATAGATGATTTGGGATGAGTCACTTAATTCTCTAAACTTCAGTTTCCTCATGTGTTAATTAGGCATAATAATACTTGTAACAACTACTTCACGGGTTTGTGAGGAATATTTTTATCAAATATTAAAGAATTATATAAATCTGAGCATTTTATTATTTTTTTTGTTCATTCATTTTCAGTTGTGTCAGACTCTTTGTAATCCACTGGGATTTTCCTTGCAAAGATACTGGAGTAGTTTTCCATTTATTTTTCCAGTTTATTTTACAGATTATTATTGGGGGTATTTTATTACCGTAAAGACTAGAGAGTGATTTAACATGCCTTTCTTACATTAAATTGTCCAAAGTTGGAATTACTTTTTAAAAAATCACATGTAAGCAACCAAATTGCATGCATGTATTCCTGTGTACACATGTGTGCCCATATGTGTGTTGCACATGTATAAAATTTTAGGGAAGAGGTTTAAGGACAGGAAATCATATTTCTGTATGTCACATTTCTAGTAAGCAGGGAAGGTGGAGGGCAGAAAAACAGTCTCTTTTCTGGACAGGGGCCCCCAGTGAATTAAGGTTAAATGGATTTACACTTGCAGGACCCTAGGTCTCTAATTGGGGCCTTTAATTCCTGTAATCCAGAAGGATTTAGAACAGATGCTTCTAGATTACTGCCAGAGCCCACAGGTGACTAGTGAGGAAAAAACAATTAGTGTCTGAGTCACCATTAGACAGAAAAGGGCAGCTCAATGAAACCTAATGCAAGTCCAGTCAGCGGGGGGGGGGGGGGGGGGGGGGGGGGGGGGGGCAGGAGGCTAGAGAGCAGCAAATATTCAGCCAAAAGCAAAGAAGGAGAAAATCTGCTCCAACTCTCTCTTCAGTTCTGGATCCCACTGGAGGTCTGAGGATTTGTTTTTTTAAAGTAGGTTAATTTGTCACTCTAAAGAAGAAAAAGGAGAAGATGATTAGATTCAAATTTAAGAGACAGTTTTCATCCTTTCTTTCCCAGTTCAAAATAATGACAGAAACAACAATAAAATACATTGAATCTTTAAACCTTTAATTTTCATTAAATGAATTCATCATCTAACATTTTTCTAACACTATAGAAACAGAATAAAGAAAGCAAAGAGGTTCAAAAAATTATCCAAAGGAAAGAGCTTCAGTCTCTAAAGATAAGGTCAAACATAATTATAGGAGCCAATGTGCTACTTCATCCTTTGCTTAATATTCATTCTAACTCAACCTGCTCCTCACTGTGTCTTTTACTTGACAACAGCCAAAACCTTACCCAACATTGTATGTATTGATGGATTAACTTTGCTTAATTATTACATACAAAAGAATATCTTTGTATTTCATAGTTCCCCTCACTCTCATGTTATTGCTAAAAATTCCTCCATAGTAGTGAAATTTAAACCCAGGAAAGTTCTAGGAGGTTTAATTTTCTTTTACTTCCTATCCACAATTCAAGAAACAGAGTGATATCATAGAAATAATCTCAGGTCTGCAATTAAATAACATGGATTCAAATCCCAGCTTTTAATTGGTCAACAAGCATTCATTAAGCACCCACTATGTACCAAACATTGTCCTAAATGCTAGGGGGAAAAAAAGAAAGGCCTTGCTCTTGAAGACCCCACAAGTGACTTAAACATTCTGTACCTTAGTTTCCTCATCTGTAAAATGAAAGGTGTTTATTTAGGGAATGTGGGATGATATTGAGATGTTAACTCAAATCCCAAAAATTGAACTTTCCATTGTACCAAGAAAAATAGTTACACAGTGACAACTGACAATACACACATATCATTCTGCCCTAATAGTCCCTCACTTTCCTGTTGAGAGGATGAAGGTATGTTTCATTCATCTATTAATGTTAATTATCTGTCAATAATGTTAATTATCTGTCAATAATGACAACAATTATGGATTTTTCAGTTAATAAAAGTTCAGCTTTCTTTTAAGTATCTTTTCCCTTATATTGTCATAGTTATCTTTTTTACTTTTTCCTTCAATTTCAGTTCATCTATCTTCCCATATTTCTATGAATTCCTCATATTCACGAATCATCATTGCTTACTACATAATATTCCATTACATTTCACACAGCACAATTTACTTAGGTATTTTTTTTGCTGAGGCAATTGGGGTTAAGTGACTTGCCCAAGGTCACACAACTAAGCAGTGTTAGGTGTCTGAGGTCAGATTTGAACTCAGACCCTTCTGACTTCAGGGCTGGTGCTCTATCAACTACACCAACTAGCTGCTCAGATATTTTAAAATATATAAAAATACTCAGGTATTTTTCAAATGATAGGCACCTATTTCGTTTCAAGCACTTTCCTAAAGCAAAGAGTGTTCCATGAATATCATTTTGGTGTTTGTAGTATCACCGTTTTTGCTTTGCTCTTGTTGCTGTTGTTTTTGCTTTGAATCCTAAGATTTCTGGGAATTTCCATTCTCTGATTCTTGCTATGGAAAGTGAATGTGATTAAATCAGTTCTTCCTAGTAGGTCTTTGATAGTTTCTCATTAAATTTCATATCCTTACCCTCACACATCTGGCAATTATCAAACTACCAGGTTTACTCTTCCAAGTCAATAGTAAAAATGTATTTTTCCAAATTTCCATTCATTTGACAAACTGTACTTTTACAAGTGTCCATAAACAATCAATCGTTATAATTTGCCCTACCTAATTAGATATTATATGAACACAAATTATTTATAAATAATAGAAAATGTAAATGAATAATATCATAAATATGGAAATTTCTTACATTTCCTTGATTGTGAAGAAATTTCCTTCATTGAAAATGTTTTCAGATGTTCAACTTCTGACTTTATTCAAACTTCCAAATTGATTGCATTTCTCTTTATTTTTTCATTTGGGAATTTTAGCTTATACAATATTATGTATACGGGAGCCCTCTGGTGGCCAAAGTAAAGCATCTAAACTGAGCAGAAAGGAAAACATAAAATGAACAAATTCTAAAGAAAACTAGATCATAGATAGAAAGCTGAAGGGAACCCTAAAAGTCAATCTAGTTCAAGTCCTTTTGCTTAATAGATGAAAAATTGGACCTCGGAGAAGTTAAGCAATTTATCTGAAGTATCACAGGACTGGGTTTCTGTAATTACAGAGCTGGGATTCAAATTCAGTTTGTCAGAGTCCACATCCAACATTCCTTACACTTTGCCATGCTGCCTCTACTTAAAAACTGTATATATAAATTATATACTTCCATAATTACACAAAAATTTTAAAAGTTCAAAATGCAAACTATCCTTTTCAAGGCTTATTCCTAGTTGTTTTCATCTTCATTATCACCATCTTCCTCTCTTCTTCCTCTTCCTTATTGTCTTTTCTTCTTTTCCTTTTTTCTTTTCTCTCTCTCACTCCTTTCCTCCTCTTTCTTTTTTTTTAATTAAAGCTTTTTTGCAAAGCATATATATGGGTAATTTTTCAACATTGACCCTTGCAAAACTTTCTGTTATAAATTTTCCCCCCTAGCTCCCACCCCTCCCCTACTACATGTTAATTATGTTAAAATATTTGACAAATCGAATATGTGTATACATATTTTTACACTTATCTTGCTGTGCAAGAAAAGTTGGATCTACAAGAAAAAAAAACATGAGAAAGAAAACACAATGCAAGCAAACATCAAGAGAGAGCATGAAAATGTTATGTTGTGGTCCACATTTCACATCCCTCTCTCTGGGTGTATATGGCTTTCTTCACCGAACAATTGGAACTGGTTTGAAACATCTCATTGTTGAAGAGAGCCATGTCCATCAGAATTAATCATCATACAGTCTTCTTGTTGCCGTGTTCTGCTCATTTCACTCAGCATCAGTTCATGCAAGTCTCTCCAGGCCTCTCTGAAATCATCCTGCTGGTCGTTTCTTACAGAGCAATAATATTCCATGACATTCATATACCATAATTTATTCAGCCATTCTCCAATTGATGGCTATGCACTCAGTTTCCAGTTTCTAGCCATTACAAAAAGGGCTGCCACAAACATTCTTGCACATGTGGGTCCTCTTCCTTTAAGATCTCTTTGGGATATAAGCCCAATAGAAACACTGCTGGGTCAAAGAGTATGTACAATTTGATAACTTTTTGAGCATAGTTCCAAATTGCTCTCCAGAATGGTTAGATCTGTTCACAGTTCCACCAATAATGTATCAGTGTCCCAGTTTTCCCACATCCTCTCCACATTCATTATTATCTTTTCCTGTCATCTTAGCCAATCTAACAGGTGTGTAGTGGTACCTCAGAGTTGTCTTAATTTGCATTTCTCTGATCAATAGTGATTTTCCTCCCTCTTTCTTTCTCCTCATTGCTTCCTTCCCATGAATTTAATTATCATTTCTATGGAGATGCTTCATAGAGCTGTTTATTCAGTCCCAGTTCTTTCTCTCCCTCTCTCAGTTTCAGGCTTGAGTCACCAATTGCTTATTGGACATTTTGAAATGGATTTCTCAAAGATAATTTAACATGTCAAAAACAGGACCTACTGTCTATTAACTCCAAACTCCCCCTTCTCCCAAACTTTCTTCTTTTTGTCAATCACACCTTTCAGGTTCTTAATCTTTTACTCTCCACTCTCTCTCACCCATCATGACCAGATAGTTGCTAATATGTTATTTCTGTCTCCACTATCTCCTTTTTTCCCACTCTACTCACACAATCATCCCTTTAGTTCAGGTGCTCATTACCTCTCTTCTAGATTATAGTAATAGCTTCCTCAATTGTTCTTCTTACTCAAGGATTTAAAACTAGAGGAAGGGAAGAGAAAGGAAGGAAACAAATATTAATTAAGCTCCTGCTTTGTGCCAGGTTGTATTCTAAGTGCTTTATAAATATTATCTCATTTGATCTTAAAGGAAGGGAAGGCATTGGGAAAATAATTAATAATTTAAAGATATTGGATCCAAGGGAACATATTCCTAAGCAACATTGCCTCTTTTCCCCCAAAATTTTTTCAATATATTGTGTATGTACCTTCCTTTCCAGTCACACAGTCACTGCTCTTGTCCAGGTCCTCATCATCTCTCCTGAACTATTAAAATGCTCTTCTGGTTGGCTTCCCTATCTCAAGGCTTTCCCAACTTAAGTCCATCTGCTACTCAGTTGCCAAAATGATTTTCCTAAAGTGCAGTTCTGACCATGTTATCCCTCTACTCAAAAATCCATTCACTACCTATTATTTCTAGAATCAAATATAAAATCCTATATTTAGTATTTAAAGCTCTTTCCTACCTGGCCCTTTCCTACCTTTTCGGTTTTTTCACATGTTAACTGTCCACTATATATTTTAAGATCCAGCCATATTGACCCTTTTTCATACACATGGTACCCCTTCTCTATTGTCTGTGCCTCTATACTTACTGATATATTTTCTGATACTCCCAGCTGCTAGTGAGCTCCCACCCCAAACCACTTATACATTCATATATGCAAAAATGTATGTATACATATATGTGTGTATCTAAAATACACTTAAACATTTCCATGTTTTGTCCTCCAGTAAAATGTGAGGTCTTTTAAAATAGTCAATGACTATAGTAAACTAGTGTTTGACAAACCCAAAGATCCCAGCTTTTGGGATAAGAACTCACTATCTGACAAAAACTGCTGGGAAAATTGGAAACTAGTATGGCAGAAACTAGGTATTGAGCTACACCTAACAGTGTATACCAAGATAAGGTCGAAATGGGTTCATGATCTAGACATAAAGAGTGATATTATAAGCAAATTAGAAGAACAAAGGATAGTTTCCCTCTCAGATCTGTGGAGAAGGAAGGAATTTGTGGCCAAAAAAGAACTGGAACTCTTAATTGAACACCAGATCGATAATTATGATTATATTAAGTTAAAAAGGTTTTATACAAACAAAACTAATGCAGACAAGATTAGAAGTGAAGCAATAAACTGGGGGAGAGGGAACTTTGCATTCAAGGGTACTAATAAAGGCCTCATTTCTAAAATATATAGAGATTTGACTCAAATTTATAAGAATTCAAACCATTCTCCGATTGATGAATGGTAAAGGATATGAACAGACAATTTTCAAATGAAGAAATTGATATCATTTCTAGTCATATGAAAAGGTGCTCCAAATCATTATTAATCAGAGAAATGCAAATTAAGACAACCCTGAGGTACCACTACACACCTGTCAGATTGGCTAAGATGACAGAAAAAGATAAGGATGAATATTGGAGGGGATATGGGAAAACTGGGACACTGATACATTGTTGGTAGAACTGTGACTGGATCCAACCATTCTGGAGAGCAATTTGGAACTATGCCCAAAGGGTTATCAAACTGTGCATATCCTTTGATCCAGCAGTGTTTCTACTGGGCCTATATCCCAAAGAGATCTTAAAGGAAGGAAAGGGATCCACATGTGCAAATATGTTTGTGGCAGCCCTTTTTGTAGTGGCTAGAAACTGGAAACTGAGTGGATGCCCATCAATTGAAGAATGACTGAATATATTATGGTATATGAATGTCATGGAATATTATTGTTCTATAAGAAATGACCAGCAGGATGATTTCAGAGAGGCCTGGAGAGACTTCCATGAACTGAGGCTAAGTGAAGTGAATAGAACCAAAAGAACATTGTACACAGCAACAAGAAGATTATATGAAGATCAAGTCTGATGGATGTAGGTCTTTTCAACAATGAGATGATTCAGGCCAGTTCCACTGGTCTTGTGATGAAGAGAACCATCTATACCCAGAGAGAGAACTGTAGTAACTGAGCGTGGATCACAACATAGCATTTTCACTCTTTTTGTTTTTACTTCCATTTTGTTTTCTTTCTCACTTTTTTATCTGATTTTTCTTGTGCAGCAAGAGAATTGTATAAATATGTATACATATATTGGATTTATCATATTTTAACATGTTTAACATATATTGGATTTCTTGCCTTCTAGGGGAGGAAGTAAAGGGAAGGGGGGAAATTTTTGGAACACAAGGTTTTTCAAAGGTCAGTGTTGAAAAATTATCCATGCATATATTTTGTAAATAAAAAGCTTTAATTAAAAAAAAGAAAAAGAAAAAAAATGTAAGTTCCTTGATGGCAGGACCTTTGTCTATTTCCCTAACTCTTAGTATATAGAAAGTGCTTTATAAATGGTTGTTGATAATTGGTTGATTGATTGACCTTTCCCACCTGATATCCTATCTTTTAAAATGTTTAATTGAACTAACTAGGGACTAGTTTAAAAGTTTCTGACAAGATTGAAACAATTTACTTGAAACTAAAATTGAAAATATTTAGATTTATTTCTCCTAATATTTGAAAACTATATCTTGAAAGAAGGAGTTTTTTATGGTGGTTTGGATGGCTTTGGAGTCACAGTTGCTGGATCCCAAATTCTCCTTCTGCTACTTACTACCTGCTTGACCATGGGCAAATTACAACATCTTTAGGTTTCAGTTTCTTTATCTGCAAAATGAAGGGATTAAAATTCCAACAAAGATGTGAAAAGATATACCCAACCTCAACTGACCTGCCAGAGGGTTAGTAAAAGATAAAGCTAACTCCTGGTAGGAGTCAAGGTAATACTGAAAAAGCAGATAATATGATAGAGACACCCAAGCCTAACAACCTGAGATGGATCAAGACTGGAGAAGAGGTCAAGGAGGGAAACAAAAACCTAGCAATATTCATCATATTGGGACAATAACAGTGGCATCCAGACAATAGTTAGAACAAGACCAAGGTCTAAGCACCCTATTCAAGAGAGCAACATAGGGCAAAGACTGGCCTTGACACAAAGCTTCAATCCAAAAATTGAGACTAAAGACATGAGAAAACATAAGGAAACTCCTAATACAATGAAGAAGCATTATGGATTTTTCATTTGATTTATATCTTTTGTTTTTATATTTCTCAATGATTTACTCCATGTCCAGTCATTCCTTATAACAAAGAATAAAAGAGTGAGGAAAAATAGTTCAGCAAAATTAACTGTTACATCAATTAAGTCTGATATATTATGCAATGTGCCACACTCAAATTTTAGTATCTTTATAAAATAAAGTTGGTTATGAGGGGGGAGAGGAAAAAATTGAAATGCTTTGGATTAAGATAAACCTAAGAAGTAAACCCAGAATATAACAACTTCATTATATTTAATATAAGGGGAAGAGGAGGAGTTTGACCACAGGGATTTCAAAAATGGATAAAAGAAATGAAGTTAGATATTATAAAAGTAAAATTAGTGCTCTTAAGGAAAAATAATGGAAGGTGAATTAATTATCTTAGAATAGAACATAGAAAGTATGATCAGGTAGATTATTTCTTGAAAAATCAAATGGAACAAACAAAACTCAGTGATTCAATGAGACAGCCAAAAATATTAGAAGAAACTCCAAAGACTAAAAAGTTAGAAGTACATATGAGCTCCTTTCTATCAAAAACAACTTAAGGGTGGAGAAAAAAGTCAAGCAGACGTAATTTAGAAACCATCTGATTTCCTGAAAACAACGAATAAACAAAATCCTGAATACTATATTTCAAGAAATCATAGATTTCTAGATCTATTATAGGCAGAGGACAAAGTAAAAATAAAAAGAATCTACTCACCCCCAGAATGTTACAAGTAGCTAAAGAGTTCAAGTGACAGAAACCACACTTCTGATTGGACAAGACAATGTAGAGATTACTATGAAGAATAATATTAGATGGCAAAAGTAAAGATTATAATCAAGAATGACAGCCTTTTACAATAGAGGAAAAATGAATCTGTAATAGAATTGATAATTTTCATGCATTCCTAAGGAAAAAATCTAGAGCTAGATAGAATCTTTGAAATACAAACAGGGAAAATAAGCTTTACTTACAAAGGTAAATATATTTGAAAAATTGAAAGGGATTAAATGATCATCAAGGGCTTATATTTCCACCTCAGCACTATTCCTGACATCCAGACATCAAAACCATATCTCTGTCACTATCTCATCTTAGAACTTCCCTCAATACCTGGGTCCACTTGCTCTGGTTCATGTCTATAGATACATGTTTTTCTCAACCTCTCAACTATCCTTCTGCAAGGTCTGCCCCTTTCTCCCACTAATTACTTCTTTCTAAGCCTCCATTTTATGGAAGATTTTATTTATATTAAAAAAATAATAATAATGCAAAAATGTAGAGGTTGTTTCATATTCTTTTGAAAAAGTACTACTACGATTTTTCTTGCACAACAAAGATAAGTGTGGAAATATGTATACATATATTCTATTTGTCAAGTATTTTAACATAATTAACATGTAGTGGATATCCTGCCATCTAGGGGAGGGATAAGGAGTAGGGGGGAAAAATTTGTAACAGAAAGCTTTGTAAGGGTTAATGTTGAAGAATTACCCATACATAGGTTTTGCAAATAAAAAAAAAGTACTACTAATATTTTTCCTATAGAAAATGGAATTCTAGTTTTAAAATATAAAATTTTAATCCAAAATGTGCCTTCATTTCAGGATGGAATTTGAACCTAAAATCTCAGCTCTCATTTTCATGAATATATGTTATTGTTCACAAAGAGGCCTAGATAGAAACTTATTGCTAGAGGCAGCTAGGTGGCGCAGTGGATAGAGCATCAGCCCTGAAGTCAGGAGGACCTGAGTTCAAATCAGATCTCAGACATTGAACATTCCCTAGCTGTGTGACCCTGGGCAAGTCCCTTAACCCCAATTGACTCAGCAAAAAAAAAGAAAAGAAAAGAAAAAGAAACTTACTGCTACTCTAGGGAAATGCATCAACAATAATAGAAAAATGACTTAAATATATGTACTTCTAATACTAAGTCCATGGCATCACTGACAAAGTAAAATATTTTATTATATAGTAGTAGCAGAAAAATGAGACTGGACAATCATTAAAATAGTATTTAAATTATTCCTCCTTATTGGTACTCTAATTCATTGGAATTTCATTAAATTCTCATGACTGTCACTTATGTCAGTCTCTATATTTCCTAGGACAGCGGTCCTTAACTTTTTGTGTGTCATGGACCCCCTTTGATTATGGTATGAATTCAGATATCTTTCAGAGTAATATTTTTAAATACATGAAATTACATTCATTGGAAGCAAATCATGCTGAAATAAAAATATTTTTTTCCCAATTAAATACACTGATCATCTGAAAACTATCTATAGACCAAGACTTCTGGACCCCAACTTGAGAACCCTTATAAAGGAACTCGATAAAGAAAGATCCCTCCACTAATTCATAATGAGCTTCCTTTATTTGGGTATGGGAGAGATGTGACCCAGAAGTCACTGCAGCATGAGGAAGCCCAATCTTCCTCCTCCACTCAACCACAACAACTTGCCCTCCCTTCCTTCCCAAACCTGGCAACCCCTTCATTCTCTTGGAATTCCTCCAATAAACTCTTTCTGCTTCGAATAACCACTGCTTTACACTGATCACACCCATCTACCTCCCCAACTGAAGTTCTGTTCTTAGTGTTAAGGGTCCCAAAGTGGATATTTTTACATGGAATCTGGGGGTTTTTTGCTGGGTCTTTTGAAATTCTCATAAACACCTAATAACTTTTCTTACCAGAAATACTGCAGCCATCATAAAACGGTTCTAACACAATTCTGCACTCAGGCCTTCTTTCTCCCCTCCACCCGAAGTCCCCACAAAGCTCTTTAACAGCTGGGGCCGTTCCAGAAAGTGTGTCAAGTCAATCACAATCATTGGCTGCCAAGATTTTCTGGCTCTGTTTTCAAAAACAGACAGTGCATTCAGTTGGCAAATACTGCATTTCTCATTAACAGTACATTTGGTTGGTGAATACTGTATTTCTTATTAAACCGTTGTTTTTCTACCAATAAAAACTTTAACAACAAAGAGTAAAAGAAAAAGAGAGGAAAAAGAAGTTATTTGTGAAATAGAAACTCAACCACACATGGAAATCTAAGTATTATTTTCAGTGAGCAGTCAAATGTACTTATGAATGAACAGATCCATAAATGGATAAGGATAAGCCTGTGGATTCAGGATTTCAGTTTTTGCAGACTCCCATTATTCCAATTGCAGAGCAAGAGCGCCATCTTGTGTGCAAAGGGTTATTTTTGTTTCCTGTGATAGGTTAATAAGGAAAGAGAAAGCTCCATTTTCCCCATTTCCATAGCCACTTATTTGCAAAAATTCAAGTATATTTGTTTACTTTTCCTCTGTATTGAAAAAAATAAGAGGATTAAATCTCAGAGGTACGTCCTGAAATTTTTCATTTGGATAAATAAGCATGGGAACTATATCAGGAATATATGGAAAAACAAATAACCCTCTTACCTGGAAAACCTGCAAATTTACACACTTAGGATTTGATCAAATTCAAGAAAGCAAACCACTTTGTGGCAGGTGTTAAGTGTCATTGTTCTAAATCTTTGTAATGTTTAAAGCATTGACAGGATTGAGTTAAAACCTTGGAAACTTTTTAATAATGTGATTTAGAATCAGCAATAAATTAGATGTTATAACTTTTTGAAAAGGAAAATATATTCATAATTCGCATAATTAGCTTGCCGAAAGACACGTGACATAGTGGAAAGACCTGAGCATCAACTAAGCCTGAGCTTGAGTTTTGGCTCTTCCATCAATTTCTTGTGAGACTTTGAGGAAACCATTTTACCTTTCCAAGACTGGTAGGCAATTTGAACTAGAAAGTATCTCAGTATCCTTCAAGCTCTAACAGTCTTTTCACAAATTACTTAAATACCATGGTTAAACTCCAACCACCAACACCTCCAAATAAAATTAAATTACTGTGATTTTCAAGACATCACACTGTAAACACTCATAGGCCTTAAACACAGTAGTGTGGTTAAGAATTAAGGCAATCTACCCACTATAAATTACCAAGTAGGTCATTCAGAAACTCTTCTTGGATTTCAAATAGCATATCATTTGTGCTTAGATGGTATTAATGATTGTGTAATGAAATACTAACTACCCAAGGAAATGGGCTTTTATTGCTCATATAAAACTAATTTCTTTTCAGGAGCCCAAAGCAATGCTACAACAAACAATAAAAAGTCTTTAATAAAAGCCACTTCATATGGAGCTTTCCCTCATCTAAAAAAGAAATTATAGTAAACTTAAATACACCCTTAATTTGGCAGTAACTGAACAGCAGTGAGATTATAGAGCCAATATATTTTAATAAGATTACAAAGGCCTCAATTTCCAAGAAAGATTCTCTTCATACAAAATATTTTCTAATTCCAAGGACTGAGAATATAACTAAGACCAATTTAATAAAGTAATACAATAAAGAAAAAGATCCATCAACCTACTATGTGCCAGGTACTATCCTAGGCACTTAGCATACAAGAATGATGTATGCTATATAGAAATTTATAGCCTAGCTATGGAAAACAATGAGCATTTATAAAGCTATGATAGGGGGTCAGGCTCACCTGTAGTTCTATTCTAAAATGTGTCCTAAAATGTCCTAAAATGGTGTCATCCAAATAGAAAATGCAGAAGATGTGCTTCAAGGAGACTGGAGGACTGAAACATTCAGGGATGTTCTGACCTAGCCTACCATGTAATTGGAAGAAGCCTTTTCCCCATAGACTGCAAAGCCAATCTTCAAAGCAGCTTGATTCAGCACTAACTAGTTTTTTACAAGATTCAAAATTGAGGTGATGATTTTTTTCACCATTCAATACTGTAAAGGATTGGGGAAAGCTTTAGGCATTTTTATTCCCTACCTGAGGCTATGTGGCCTCTGATAAGCTAGCCCAGATCTGTTATCTTTTTGTTCATTTGTTTCCATTCTAGGTGAAGGGAGTAAAGTCTCCAATCCACCCTAGAAGCTCAAGCCCCAGGTATCTGAGAGTTGAAGAAAGGGTAGGTATTGTAGCCAGTCCAACCGCAAGGCACTGAGGAACAAAGATCCCAAGGCTCCATCTAGCCTGAGAGAAATTCCATTTAAAATAACTGAAAGTGGTAAAAAGAAATCCTTGGGAGTCTACCTGGAGCTCACACCCCAAACTATAAGAACATAATCCAAAGACTCCAGTCTAACAGAAGCTGAACTTTGTGGGACCGATCCTATGTAGGAACTGAGTGAAGGTGTAAACTTCCCACTCCCTACCCAGAGACTGAGAATATTGGGTGGATTATGTATGTACTTAAGGTATTTGGGGAAATGTTTGTACATTTCTTTCTATTATATTTTTGAAGTAAATATTTCTTTGAAAAAGCTATATATTAAATGGCTAAATGGAACTAGGTCCCTAAAATAGAGATGGGGATGGGGATATGATTAGTGAAAGCTCAAGCTATTTATCAGACAAGAGAAGCACTAACACCTTCAAAGTCCCTTGGAGTCCAAATCAAAGGTGCCTGGATCTGAGAAAGTGGGGCTGGAGTCAGCCATGTTATATGGGTATATACAAAATACATACAAAATAGATAGAAGGTGTTGGTATGGAGAGAGGGGAGATACTAGCAGCTGGGTTGATTAGAGAAAGTTGACATGAACTAAGTTTTGAAGAAAACTAGGAATTCTGAGACAGGTAAGGAGGATAGCCAATGCAGTATTTGGAAGTGGAAGATGAAGTGCCATATATGAGGAAAAGAAGGAAGGTCAATTTGGCTGGACCACAGGGTACTTGGGAGTAAGTTGGGGCAAAAACCAAAAATCAATAAAATATCAAATTTGATACTAGGGGTAAAAAAAATGCTGTCATTTATTGAGTAGTGAGATGAAATGATCAATTCTGCACTTTAGGGGGGAAATCACTTTTAACAAGCTGTATGAAGGATAAATCAGAGAGGAGAAAAGCTTGAGGAGGGGAGACCAAATAATAGGGCAATTTCAACATTTTAGCCCAAAAGTAATTAGGTTGTTGGTTGTGTGAGTAGTTAGGGAACAAATAAGAGAGATGCTAAGGAAGAAGGTAGAGAGGAAGATGTGGCAACAGACTGGATAGATATATGGGATGAATGCATGGTGTCACCAACCTTGCAAACCTGGATGACTGGTATACTTGAGAGAAATAAGAAAATTTAGTACAAGGGTGAGTTTGCAGGAAAATATAATGAGTTCAATTTGGGATATGTATCTATGGAACAATTAACTTCAAAATATCCAATAGGGAATTGGTGGTGTGGTATTACAGCTTGAAGAGAGTGCAAGACTGTAAATATAGATCTGGAAGTCATAAGAATAAGATTTATAATTAAACCCATATGAACTGATGAGGTCACCAATAGAGTGTTTCAAAACAGAAGAAGGTGAAAAATATAAATTTAGGGATTTTTTTTTCTTATTTGAGTAAAGGGAAAATGAAGAGGGAAGAAAATAATGGAGTTATGGGAAGGGGGGGGGAAGATAATAGAAGTTTATCCAAAGGCCTAATGTCCCTAAACAGCTATGTGATGCAATAGTTAAAGTACTGGACCTGAAATCAAGAATACGTGAGTTCAGGGGCAGCTAGGTAGCGCAGTGGTTAGAGCACCAGCCCTGAAGTCAGGAGGACCTGAGTTCAAATCTGGTCTCAGACACATCCTAGCTGTGTGACCCTAGGCAAGTCACTTAAACCCAATTGCCTCAGAAAAAGCCAAAAAAAAAAAAAAGAATACCTGAGTTCAAATCTAGCCTTTGTCACTGGTGTAAATCAATTACTTCTGTTTATCCCAGTTTCTTCCTAGGATTGTTGTGACCATCAAATGAAATGATATATGTAAAATGCTTAGCACAGTATCTGGTATATCACTACTAAAAATGTTAATTTGCTGCTATTGTTATTATTATTATTATTATTATTATTATTAATTATTCCTCCTAGTAGTTTCCCGTGCTACTTTCTAGGGTAGTACAGAGGGGTGATTGATAATTAGTTACCTGGAATTATCTACAATGCTGAGAAATGTAAAAAACTACCTGTGTGGTGTTCCGGGTGTTGATTGGAGCTTAGACACTTTTACTTAAAAGAACTCATTGTTTCTTAGAATATAAAAACTAGTCTGAAGCTGAAATTTAATTTATATATTTCTTCCTCAGAGATAATCAGAAACTTCATTTATTCAATGTGCCCTACAATTAAACATTGAAAGATTTTGTTGTTTGGTCTTCTACGCTTCTATAATGTATGATCATTTTCGTCCTTAAAGGTGCCAATTAAAAGCTTACAGAACAGACTAGATTCTTTTTTGGAATTTCAAAAGAGGGGAAATAAAAGGACAACATTAAGGCTTTGAATGCAGCTGTGTCTGCAAAGCCTAATTCTCCTTGTTAAGCATTCAGTACTGTTGGCTTTTTAAAAGAGCATCCACAATTATACATGACAGAAGGCTGTATTAAGACACACTGAACTTGGCACTACTTGCTATATTTGTCAGTGTACACAGAGGTGTTTTCTTTAACTAATGTAAAAAATGCTCTTTACACCAACTCTGGGCTACCTTTTCCTCTCTTTGAATGTCTCTTAGAATATTGTTGGCAAATTTAAGGAAATCTCTAAATGCCAAAATGCTATGTGAATTTTTTATTTTGTTATTCTTCACAACATCTCTAAGAAGTCAATTTATATTTTTCAGATAAAGAAAGAAGAAATAGAACTAAGGAAACGAGTCTAAATGACACAAGGCAGAGCTGAAATTGGAATTCATAATAACTAATCTTTTATCTTATTTTAGCTCTTCAGAATATCTGTGACTTCATCACGATGCTCTCTCCACAATGCATACTGGAGCCCCATCCAAGTCTCTGTAGATGCTACTTCAAGGGTTGTTTTGGCCAGAAAGAACTCATCATTTGCTTACCAACATTCTGGTGAGGAGACTCTCCAAATTCACCTCCTGTGATCCATTTGGAAACATATGTTTGAAACATGTCCAACCTAGAAGGATCTGTGAAAGTTTATGATCAAAAATCCAGAAGCACTTTCACCTAATCAATCAATCAGCCAGTATTCACTAATTACCTGCTAGGTGTCAGACACTACAAAGTGCTGGGTATAAAAAGACAGAAAAATAAACAATCCCCGTCATTGAGGAAATTATATTTTATCAGGGAAGACTTTATACAGTTAGATTCTGATTAGTGCAAATATGAATCCTGTGAAATGATCACATTATTTGAATTAGCCTTGCATATTTCCACTGGACTGGAACCAACCATCATAGTTTGTATAATTCTAACTTCAAATGGTACCAATTCTAATACATGGAACCCTTTCATAGAATTCATTGTTATCACTAACAGGGACCCAGCTGTACATATGCATTATATGTATGTGTATATGTGTTTAAAACAAATGTAAGGTAATTTAGCTTGGGAAAGATAGAGGCACTAATGTCTAGGGGAATCAGTGATGGCCTCTGGCAGAAGGTGGTGCTTGAGCTGAGCTTTGAAGGAAATTAGGAATACTGGGAGGCAAGGAGGAAAAAAAGTACCTTCCAAGAATGGGGTATACCCTGCAAAAAGGAATGAAGATGGGAGAGAAGGGATTCATTAATAAATAACAAACAAAACAAAAGAACAAAAAGGACAGAATGACTGGACTGTGGAATTTGTGAAGGCAACTGATAATAAGGCTGGAAAGCTCAATTGGAACCAGATTGTGAAAAACTAAAGAGAAGAGTTAGTATTTAATTCTTGAGATTTGGGGGAGCCCCTAGATATTTTGATTAAGGGAGTAATATAGCCAGTCATCAGCTGTAGAAATATCATTTTGGAAGCTGTGTGAAAGATAAACAGGGAAGAGACCTGAGATAAGAATGATAGGTGAGAAGTGATGGGGACCTGAATTATTTTGATGACTGTTGGAGTAGAAAAAATGAGAGTAAGAGACCTGGCAGAGGCAGAATCAAGAAGATTTGACACAATGGGAAGCAGAATAAAATTTTAGTGTCAGTATAATCACAAGAGGTAATACTATCCAGCACTGTGCTATGAACTTTAGGAAGCAAAAAAGGTAAATATTAGACTTGAAACTGCTCACAGACAGGGGCAGCTAGGTGGTGCAGTGGATAGAGCACCAGCCCTGAAATCAGGAGGACCTGAGTTCAAATCTGGTCTCAGACACTTAACATTTAACATTTCCTACCTGTGTGACCCTGAGCAAGTCACTTAACCCCAATAGCCTTAACCAAAAATAATAATAATAATAATAATAATTGTCCAGGTAGGTAAGGTGCTGATGTATGTGCATATATATCAAAATCATAACTACTAAATGCACATGGGGGCTTGGTCAAGGCAATGACATTTAGGGAAATGTGCTTCCTCCTCACTAACCTAATTCCATGCCCCCACCATCATACAGAGGCAACTTCGGTCACCTTAACTCACAGTACTCTGTAGGCTTAGGGTACAAATTCCCTCATCTTTTTTTCTTGGAGATAAAAGTCATTCGATCTTTAATTGACTATATCCAGAAAATTTTCTTCATCAATGCCCAAGACAATTTAACACAGCTGTCACTTTGATAGGTGTATGTGTATAAAGACAAATATATATGTATGTATGTAAGATATTACCCTTAGGGCTTTGGAGGAAGAGCTACACCATAAATATCAGTAAGCTGTCAGTCAATTAGCTTTTTAAGAAAGAATATTTTACTACAGTAGAATTGGAACAAATATTTACCCACCACCACCCCCTAACCTGTAATACTCTGAGATCAGTATATACAGAGCCTACAGGAAAGTGAGCTAAAAGTCTAGGAAACATGTGGTAAAGAAGTAATTCACAGTTCTTTGATCCTAAAAGTCTTTTTGCTAGAGTCTTCAAGACAATCCCCTTATTTAGAGATAATATAGCTTTTCTGTGATCTGTTCCTCACCTACTTCACCTCTTCATTATCCTATTGCAATCAATTCCTTCTTAGAGTTTTAGATAAATTACAATTTTACAATAATCTTAATATTCTTCTAGAGTAACATCATTTCAGTTCATCAAAGATTTTTTCACATTTAGTCTATGATTGAAACATATTCTTACTTCGTTAAAATGTTATTAAGATGTTAGCATGTTATTACTTCAAATGAGATAGTGTGACTTGATTGATTTATTCAAACAATCCTCACTCTTACATAAGGAATCTCAGGAAAGGTGATGAATATATAGACAAATAAGTAAAAAAAGATAGATAAACAATAAATGAATGCATATACATATACACACACATACATACATATGAGTAAATAAATAGGCAACTAAAAGTTGTATATTGAATCACAGAATCTCAGATTTGAAAGACACCTTAAAAATCATCTATACATGTGCTTTTACAAGCATAGATAAATTTCATACTAATTAAAAAGTATCTTGGATATGATTGCATAAAAATAAAAAATAGGAGAGCATATAAGAAGATATATAATGCAGATCATAGTTCAAATAGAGTTACAAAAGGGAGGTCAGTGTAGGCTAGAAATGAGGATTTGAGTTAAACATTGAAGAATGGATAGGATACGTAGAGAAGGAGGGAAAAGACATTCCAAAAGTGGGAGAATAGCCCAAGCATATGGGAGAGAGTCAAGTAAGGCACTGAATTTAAAGAAGTGTCTTTTAAGAGTGTTATGGAAAATAGGGTTGGAAAGAGAAAATAGGGTCATTTATGGACAATCTGAAAAACTAAGCAAAGGAGTTTAATCTGATATAGGTGATTCCTGAGTAGGATAGTAATATGTTGAAACCATTTTGAAATATCAGTCTAGCAGTGGTGTATAGGACAGAATTGGGAGGAAGAAAGAGAGAGAAGAGACTAGAAGCAAGAGGAGCACTTAGGATGTAATTGTAGAAGTCTTCCATTGAGTTGATGAGATAATGTAGAAGAAAGGTTAAACATGTAGTGAGCAATTATGTCCTGACCATTAGTCACTAGGCTACAAACCATAAAAAGGAACAATTCAAATAAGCAAAGTACCCCTCACCTTTCCACTCTAGGTACATTATGGATCCGACTCATACTGTGTTGAGCTAACTGAGAAGGCTTTGGGGAATTTGTTGAGTATCCTCTAGAGAAACACATACTTTTTGTAATTTCTGTGTAATAAGGAAGTTGAACCTCTGCTATAGTTCATCATTCTCAATCATAAAATTTCAGAGCTTAGAGGTACTTAAGAGAACAATGAAGTGACCCTATGTTCAAAGGATATGCCAACAAAACACAATCTGTAGGTTTTCCCAATAGAAAAGATTTTAAATAGGGAAGTATTCAGTGATGGACTATGTGCCTAATTTCTGAGAATCAGTCTAACTTAGTTCCAAGAAGCTCATCATCAAAATCTTTTTTTTTGGAGGGGGGGGAATCACTTTCCCAAATTTATCCTCTCCCCTTTTTAGTAAAAGAGAATTAAATAATAAAACAACCATACTCCAACCAAATCTGAGAGTACAGATAATATTCCACAATCTTATGCCTCCACCCCTGCAAAGACAAAGGAGAGAAATGTACTTTCTCAATGCACTTCTGTCATTCAATTTCATATTTTTCTTATTCTTTCCATTTTTGTAGTTATTCCCCATTCTGTATTTTACCTTATTCTGTATCAGTTCATTTATCCTCCCAATCATACCTATTCTTAAAGCCATGTACTATGGTGTGGGTCTACATCAGGAATAGGAAAATATAATTGGGGTGAGCTGGAAGCAGCTTGAAGGGTCAATTATTAAAATTTTCATTGTGATCATTTTATTCTTTGCTGTTTTGTTCAGTCATTTCACTTGTGTCCAAGTCTTCATGGCCCTATTTTTTGGCAGACATACTGGAGTATGTTTTAACAGATTGGGAAACTGAGGCAAAAAGGGTTCAGAGATTTGCCCAGGATCACACAGCTAATAAGTATCTGAGGTCAGATATGAACATAAGTCTTTTTGACTCCAAGCCCAACACTTTAGCTACTTCTCTATCTAGCTGCCCTCATTTATACTTTAGAAATTAGCAAACACTATAATTTGGGCTTGGATTTATTGTTTTCTTGATTATCTAGACTTTAGAAAATAATGAAGATAACAGGAAAAAATAAAGATAAATGTTGGAGAGGATGTGGAAAAACTGGAAAAAATAAAGGAGGGAGAAGGACCCATATGTACAAAAATGTTTGTAGCAGCTCTTTTTGTGGTAGCAAAAAATTGGAAAATGAGTAGAAGTCCATCAATTGGGAAATGGCTGAATAAGTTATGGTATATGAAAGTAGTGAAATATTATTGTTCTATAAAAAATGATGAACAAAATGATTTCAGAAAGGCCTGGAAAGATTTACATGAACTGATGCTGAGCAAAACAAGCAGAACCAGGAGTACATTGTACACAATAATAGCAAGATTGTGCCATGATCAGCTATGAAAGACTTGGTTGATTCTTTTTAGTGTTTCAGTGATGCAAAGCAACCCCAATAAACTTCAGACAGAAAATGTCATCTGCATCCAGAAAGAGAACTATGGAGAATGAATGTAAATCAATACATTGCTATGTTCACTTCCTTTTTCTGTTTTTTTTCCCTCTCCAATGTTTTTCTCCTTTTGTTCTAATTTTTCTCTCTCAGCATGATTCATAAAGAAATGTGTATTTAAAAAGTTAATGTACATGCATAATCAGAAAAAAATTTAAAATGACATAAAATGTCAATAATTCAGATTAAATTTTAAAGTTTGTTGTGCAAATTTTGTTTCTCAGAGTCAATTGTTAAGCATTTATCAGCATATCCCTACATATACACCAACAGAAAATCATAGATTAGATTATAATTGAAGTAGAAGGAAATTGTAACCTGCTACTAACCCCATTTTCAGTGATTCCACTTGACAATCCCAGAACGGTCATTTTTTGCACTACCACTAAATGGTTCAACATTTACCCAACATGCCTGGCAGAGAAAGCCCAACCTTTAAAGGTCTTTTGTAGAGCTGGACCCAATCTTTGCTGAAAAGACAAATAGTCTTTCACCTAGTTAGACTTTAGTTTGACGCATAAATTCTGGCTCTTTTGCTTTCTGAAGTTCTATGATTTGTTGACTTAGGATAGGCAACCATAAATGGAGAAAACAATAGGAATTATGGCAAGTGATTTGCAAGCAGCCCATGTAGGTGTTTAAGAGGACAATTTTAGATAGCTTCTGAACTGTCTTGTGTCCCAGTTTGTTGTTCTGTAAATCAGTAGAAAGACTCACATCTGCTCTACGGGCATACTGGGCAGCCTAATTAATGTTTGCAAAGTACTTTGAGGTCCTCTGATGAAAAGTGCCATATCCAAGCAACATATAATTAGAGACAGATTTGCTCCTGTGTTTCACTGGGAAAGAAACTCACATGAAAGTACTAATTTGTGCTTCTATAGTATCTCTCATCCAAAGATCAAATTCTTGCTAAATGTACATCATTGTCCTGACTTTCATTTTAAGAAACCTGGTTGCCTAATGGTTATAAACACACACATAACAAACAAACAAACAAAAAAACCAACTCTACTGTTTTTTCCTACCACATCCAAGAGCCTTTTTCCAACATCAGCAAACCTTGATGCCTGTCAGAGTTCAATAGATTTAAATTAAATAAAATAAAAGATAAAAACCTAAAGAGATCAAATAACTTCCAAATTCAATTTAGCCCCAGGACTTTTATTCCCATTCCAACTATTATTTCTTAAAATAAATTTAACTATAAAATAAATTCACTAAAAATATCTTAGCAGGGCCAGAGGAAAATATTGTAATATCCAAATATGTTGTTACTCAAAAGTTCAGCTTATTTTAAATTAGAATATATATTATGCTCAAAGATAAAGATACTAGGGATGTTTTCTTTGAGCAGATATAGGACAATGATCCATTGCTTTCTGAATATTCTAGGTTTGTTTTTAACAAGAGAATTATATTGCCCCTCCTTTATCTGGTAATGAGCAGTTTTAAATGTGCTGCAGATTGTTCATATTTTCTTTGGAAACCAAAGCTAGGCTGTTGCACAATCAGTGGATAGCTGTTAAATCCCCCTGTCACTCAAGGGGGGCAGAATTCTCACATCTCATTTAGTCTGTTGGCCCCAAAAGCTACACATGGGCACATTGAAAACCAGATCATCTTCTAGAAAGTCTCTACATTCATAAAAGCAAATATCTCACTTAAATGCAAAATAGATCAGAGTGTTCTTGCATCAAAAAGAGGTTTGTGAAAAGTAGCCCCAAGACTTTTTATATCTTGTTTGCATAACAGGAAAAAAAATTGCATAAGAACTGGTAGTTTAGCTTTGAAAACACTGTGGTTTATAGTCATGTAATGCTCCATTACAGAGTTTCTGACTTAGTTTGATCTCTAGGGTTCCTATTCCCTAAATAGTGCTTTTTATAAAAACCAGTTACTAAAGAGGAAATGAAATGATAAAAAAAAAAGCAGTTTATCATTTCATCACAGCATTGGTCACTATCTTAAAATCAAACAACAAAGAAATGTAAATACTTGAATTATTTACATTTTACTTTGTGGACATAAAGAAAAAATGTGGTATCATAATGGATGGAGAGTCTGCCTCAGAGTCACAACAACTTAGTATCAGATTTCAATTTTGCCACATACTGGTTGCATGTCTTAACCTCCCACTGCTCTCAGGGAACTCTAAATTGCAGAGAAGAAGTTACTATTCATTAGCAAAAAAAAGTTCCTTACTAGGAGTTTCCTTCATAGATAACACAGGACTTTTCAATGTGAGATGAAAATATTTACTTTGTAACTTTCTCAATTTCATTTTTAGTATAATCTTGATGTTTTCAATAAAGTAAATGTCTAAATAAATCTTTTCGCACTTCTATCTTAAGAAAACTACAATAGTAAAGAAGTTTTTCCTTTGAATTGAAAAGAGAAAAAAAATGAGACTCAGAAAGGAAAGTTTGCTATAATAAAATCACATTACTGGCATATGTGGGGTGTGAGTGGGGAGGGAATGTTATGGAATGGAATATTGCTCCCTTGATAATCCATACAATGTGCTTTTACTATGATGAGAGCTTTAAAAAAATCCATAAATTGAAATGCAATTGTAAATTCCAATTTATTCTATCCAACTTCTTTTAATTCTGATTAAATATTACAGTATTCCCCCAAATCTAAAGTTAACTTTTTAAAGTTTCTTAATCCAACAGTTGGCAACTAAGAACACAGAAGAAAGCCAAGTACTCAGTGTCCCAAAAAGGGTACCATAATTTCACGCATATGCTATGCATCATGTGTGAAAAGTGAATCTTATAACAAAGATCATGTTTGGAATGCATGGGATGTGCAATATTTGACTTCTAGAAAGGTTTTTATATAAGAAAAATTGCTCAAGATTAATTTTTTGTTAGCCAATCTTGGGAAGGAAAGCAGAGCACTTGAAGTCTGGAGAAATAAATTTATGAGTACTCCAAAGCAATGGAAATATGGAAAAGTTATTATTGGTAAAGACCAGGAGCTGTTTTAGCATTTATATGTGTGTGTATGTGTGTGTGTGTGTATGTAGTTTTACTTGGAGGCACATTATAGAAAGGAAAAAATATTGGTTGGTTTCACATGAACAACCCACAGATTTGGATTTAATGGAATTTCATCCCTTTAACAACTGGGCTGAAGAATTGGTTGAAGATTGGTTGATGGGACTGAGGTTATTTAGCCTAGAGAAAAGACAATTCAGAGCAGGGAGAAAAGGAGAACTAGAGAGATATTACAACTATCTTCAACTATTTGAAGAACTATAACATGGAGGAAGATTAAGATTTTTTTCTGTTTGATCCCATATGATAGAATCAAGAACAATAGGTGAAAAATGCAAAAAGACACGGTAAGCTTGATGTAAGGAATACATTCCTAATAATTAACACTACCTCAGTATGGACTACTTCAGAAAGTAGTGGATTTCTCCTCCCTGGAAGTCTTCAATCACCAGTTGCATGACCACATTTTTACCTTTACATGTTTTCTGACAGATCTTTTTTTTTTTCAGTTGTTCTGGACCAATGATTTTTTTTTCTATGTAGGTAACTCCCAAAGGGAAAACTTGCTCCATCAATTCAGATAACCATCTCTTCTGCAAATTACAGTCTTAGAGAGTTGCCTAGAGGAACTGAGGGGTTAATTGATTTGCCCAAGGTCACTCAGTGAGCTTGTGTCAGTATTAGAGTTACCAAAATTAGCTCTCATAAAGAGATAATTGTTTTACAAATGCATTCTTCAGGTATAGTAGAAACATACCACATCCTGGTGTGTCTCCACCATATTACAAACTCTCAGTATACTGTGTTTGAAAATAGTGACTTTGAAATCAGTTTCTAATTTTGAATTCAAGCTTTACTTTTTACTACATACCATACACTTAATTTCTTTGGAGTTAAATGTTCTCTATAAAATTAATGGGATTGGTATATAATCCCTAAAGTCTCTCCCAGGTCATGATTTACAAAATCCTTTGAAACCTCCTTACTTATAAGAAATTTTAATCCAAACATACACAAGTGTTGAGTGGGGAAAATGGAATTTGAGTTTAGAAAGATCTAAAGAGTTTACAGCTTTTTAAGATGAAAGAAAGAATGTGCTATTTTCTTCATTCTTATGCCTTCCTTTACTTTTCTCACAATGCACTTAATAAAGGTAGGAGCTGAGGGTAAAAGGCAGATCTCTACCCTAGAAATCCTGCATTTAGCCTAATTCAGTATTCCTTTTAGACTTGAAATGTATGAGCCTTTTCAAAAAAACAAATAAAAGGAATAATCCAGGGCTCTTCTCTCCATATTACTCCCTTACCAGAGATAAATGCAAACAAATTATAAAACTTTTTCTACTAGTGACTGACAATACAGCTAATTAACAAAGATGAAAATATGACCCAACTTATATCCCAAAGAGATCTTAAAGGAGGGAAAGGGCCCCACATGTGGGATAATGTTTGTGGCAGCCCTTTTTGTAGTGGCAAGAAACTGGAAACTGAGTGGGTGCCCATCAGTTGGAGAATGGATGAATAAATCATGGTATATGAATGTTATGGAATATTATTGTTCTGTAAGAAACAACCAGCAGGATGATTTCAGAGAGGCCTGGAGAGACTTGCATAAATTGATGCTGAGAGAAATGAGCAGAACTAGATCATTATACACAGCAACAACAAGATTGTAAAATGATCAATTCTGATGGACAGGGCTCTCTTCAACAATGAGAAGATTCAAACAAATGCCAATTGTCTTGTGATGAACACCGTCCTCTACACCCAGAGAGAGGACTGTGGGAACTGAATGTCGTTCATAACATAGCATTTTTACTCTTTTTTGTTGTTGTTTGCTTGCATTTTATTTTCTTTCTCATTTTTTTCTGATTTAATTTGACTTTTCTTGTGCAGCAAGGTAATTGTATAAATATGTATGTATATATTGGATTTAATACATATTTCTACCATGTTTAATATATATTGGACTACTTGCCATCTAGGGGAGGAGGTAGGGAAGGGGGGGAAATTGGAACACAAAGTTTTGCAAGGGTTAAGGTTGAAGAATTATCCATGCATGTGTTTTTAAAATAAAAAGTTTTAATAAAAATTATGTACTTTAAAAATTAAAAAAAATAATTGATACAATTGAAAAAAGAAAAAAAAGAAATTATATCCCAAGATATATTGGACTGGCATTGTTTATAAAAAGGTTAAAAATCTGCCAGAGTCAGAAGCCTCAGGTCTGAGCTCTCATACCCCTCATTCTCCGCTGTTCCAATAAGAACATGTGAAGACCTGACTCCTGAAGATCACTTTTTGGCTAGTTCACCAAAAGTTCTCCTTTTTATGAGACAGGCATGAATAACTGGAATTTGTGGCCATTTATCAGGTAATCTATCAGGGAACTCCTTAAATGATGGGAACATTGACAAGTCTCCTGGTAAGCTGAAATGCAATCTATAATATATAATCTATTGGCATATTAGAGACTTTTGAGGAAATTGGGTAAGATTGTCATCTACATGTGTTTTGGGGTGATATCCAAAAATTAGACAAAATGGTCTGGGGGAGAAAACAGAATTGAAAAATTAAAGCCAATGTGGAGCCAAGATGGCCAAGAAAAACAGTGATTCTGGCAACAAAAATATCATATGACGATCAATTCTGATAAATGTGACTCTTTCCAACAATAAGATGATTGAGGGCAGTTTCAATGATCTGGTGATGAATATAGCCATCTATACCCAGAGAGAAGATTGCGGGAACTGAGTATGGATCGTAACATAACATTCTCGCTCTTTTTGTTGTTGTTCATTTGCATTTTGTTTTTTTATTCGTTTTCTTTCCTTTTTGATCTGATTTTTCTTGTGCAGCAAGATAATTGTACATATATGTT
>JAJPUD010001717.1:203517-219691 GCA_023553655.1 Myrmecobius fasciatus | reverse complement strand
TGCATGAGTTTTGAAAATAAAAAGCTTTAATAATAAAGAAAATAAAATGAAAAAAATAAAGAAAAAGCAGTGATTCACCTGAGAGCTCTCCACAACCCCTCTGGACACCTTTAAATAATACCACAAAACAATTCCTGGAGTGCCAGAACCCACAAAAGGGCAGAGTGAAATAATTTTCTGTATGTTTAGAAGGTCCGCAGGAAAGGTCTATCATCCCAGGATAAAGGTGGAGCATAATCCAGCACATACTGTAACAGCATAGCTCCAGTTTCAACAAACAAGGAGCAGGCCTTGGGAGCCCTAAATCTGCAACAGCAATGGCTGTCTTCTCAGTTGTCAGTCCACAGACAGTAAGGAAGTCAAATAACTGGCCAGAAGGAGATCACAGGAGTGTCTTTGTTAGCACTGAGGCAGGACTCTGTTGCTTTGCCCATAATTTATACCTCATAATCTGGGGACAGTTCCAGGTCAAGGAGGAGTACCCCAGAACTTGGAGCCACAGGAGCAGAAAAATATGAATTGGTCTCAGTCCATTGAAGAGTTCAAAAGGGATTTTGAAAATCAAGGAAGAAAGATAGAGAAATTATCAGGAAGAGAAATGAGAGCATTGCAAGAAAATCATGGGGGAAAAAATAATAGCTTGGTAAAGGACACACACATACACACAAAAATAATGCCTTAAAAATAGATTAGGCCAAACAGCAAAAGTAGTACAAAAAATGAGAAGAATACATTGTAAAACAGAATTGACCAAATGAAAAAAGATGCACAAAAATTAACTTAAGAACAAGACTCCTTAAAAAGTAGAATTGGCCAAATGGAAAAGGAGATAAAAAAGCTCATTAAAGAAAATAATTCCTTAAAAATTAGAATTTAATAAATGGAAGCTAATAATCCTATGAGACATCAAGAAACAGTAAAACAAAATCAAAAAATGAAAAAATAGAAGACAATATAAAATACATTTTTGGAAAAATAACTGGACTGGAAATAGATCCAGAAGAGAAAATTTAAAAATTATTAGATTGTCTGAAAGCCATGATAAAAATTAAAAATAATCTTTCAATAAACTATCAAGAGTATTTTTTCAATATTCTAGAGCCAGAGGGTAAAATAAAATTGAAAGAATCCAATTATCTCCTGAAAGAGATCCCAAAATAAAAATGGCCATATTCCAGCACTCCCTGGTCAAGAAGAAAATATTGCAAGCAACTAGAAACAACCCAAGTATCATGAAGTAGAGTGAGAATAACACAAGATTTATCCATTTTGATGATAAAGGAGCTGAAGTCTTGGAATATGGCATTCCAGAGGGCAAAGGAACCAGGATTACAACCAAGAATCACAGACATCAAAATTGAGTATAAGTCTTCAGGAAAAAAAAATGGATATTCAATGAAATAGAGGATTTTCAGGCACTCCTGAAGAAAAGCTCAGAGCTGAATGGAAAAATTTGACTTTCAAATAGAAATTTAAGAGAAGCATAAAAAGGTAAACAGGAAAGGAAAGTCACAAAGAACTTAATAAGGTTAAACTATTTACATTCCTACATGGGAAGACAATACTTGTAACTAATAACAACTTTCTCATTTTTAGGGCAATTAGGAGTACATATAGAGAGAGAGGGCGTGAATGTGAGTTGAATATGAATATGATATCTTAAAAAAAGTAAAATTAAAGGGTAAGAAAGAAATTCACTGGAGTAAGGGGAAAGGAAAGAAGAGGAAAAATAATCTATCATAAGAGGCAAGAACAAACCTTTAGAGTGGAGGGGAAGATGGTGGAGATGAAAGGAAGCGAGTGAACCTTATTTTCATTGGAATTGGCTCAAATAGGGAATAATATGCACACTTAATTGTTACAGAAATCTATCATACCCTACAGAAAGTAGGAGTGAAAGGGAAGAAGAGGGCAGTAATAAAAGGGAGGGCAGATTGGGGGAGGTAGTAGTCAAAAGCAAAATACTTTTGAGGAGAGATAGAATGAAAGGAAAGAGTGTGTAAAATAAACAGAAGGGTAAATAGGCTGGAAGGAATTAGAGTTATCAATCATAACTGTGAAAAAAATTGAAGCAAGTTTCTCTGATAAAGGCCTCATTTCTTTTTTTTATTAAAACTTTTTATTTGCAAAACATATGTATGGGTAATTCTTCAACATTAACCCTTACAAAGCTTTCTGTTACAAATTTTTTCTCCCCTACTCCCCACCCTTCCCCTAGAGGGCAGGATATCCACTACATGTTAATTATGTTAAAATACTTGACAAATCAAATATATGTATACATATTTCCACACATCATTTTTGTGCAAGAAAAATCATATCTACAAGAAAGAAAAATCAGAGAAAGGAAACACAATGCAAGCAAACATCAATAGAGAGCATGAAAATGTTATGTTGTAGTCCACATTTCACATCCCTCTCTCTGGGTGTATATGGCTTTCTTCATTGAACCATTGGAAGTGATTTGAAACATTTCATTGTTGAAGAGAGCCATGTCTATCAGAATTGATCATCATATAGTATTGTTGTTATAAAGGCCTCATTTCTGAAACATATAGAGAAATGAATTAAATTTATAAAAATTAGAGCCATTCCTCAGTTGCTAAATGATCAAAAGATGTAAACAGTTTTCAGATGAAATAATCAAAGCTATCTATAGCCATGCAAAAAAAAATGCTCTAAATCACTATGGTTTGGAGAAATGCAAACTAAAACAATTCTGAGGTACTATCTCAGGTATGAGGTAGATTGGCTAATAGAAAAGGAAAATGACAAATGTTGAAGGGAATATGAAAAAATGAGACATTAATGCACTATTGGTGGAGTTATGAACTAATTGAACCTTCCTATAAAGCAATTTGGAATTAAACCCAAAGAGCTATAAAATCATGCATATCCTTTGACCTAGCAATACCATTACTAGGTCTATATCTAAAAAGAGATTAAAAAAACAAAAAGGAAAAAGACCTATATGTGCAAAAAATATTTATAGCAGCTCTTTTTGTGAGAAAAAATAATTGGAAATTTAGGGGATGCCTATCAATTAGGCAATGGCTAAATAACTGTGGTATATGATTATGATGGAATATTATTGTGCTATATGAAATGAGTAGTAGGATGCTCTCAGAAAAATCTATAAAAGGCTTATAGAAACTGATGCAAGGTGAAATGTACTGTGTACAAAGTAACAGCAATATTGTAAAATGATCAGCTGTGAATAACTTAGCTATTCTCAGCAATACAGTGATCCAAGACAGCTCAGAAGAACTTCTGATTAAAAATGCTATCCATGGGGTAGCTAGGTGGCGCAGTGGATAGAGCACCAGCCCTGAAGTCAGGAGGACCTGAGTTCAAATTTGATCTCAGACACTTAACATTCCCTAGCTGTGTGACCCTGGGCAAGTCACTTAACCTCGATTGCCTCAGCAAAAAGCAAAAAAAAAAAAAAAAATGCTATCCATTCCCAGAAAAAGAACTGACGGTGTCTTAAGACAGACAGAAGTTATACTTTAAAATTTTTCTTTATTTTTCTTGTCTTTTTCTATTTTTTTAAATCACATGACTAGGATGGAAATATGTTTTACACAGTTACACATTTATAACCTATGTCAAATTGCTTGCCTTCTTAATGAGGGGGATGAGGAGGAAGGGAGAGAATTTGGAACTCAAAATTTTAAAAATCAATGTTAAAAATTGTTTTCACTTATAATTGGGTGGGGGGAAATACTAAACAAAAAATTAAAGTCTCTCCCCAGATCAATGGAGAAATTTTGTAAAAACCTCCTTTAGGGATGATCATCAATTGAGGAATGGTAATACATTATGGTAAATTATTGTGATGGTACACTATTGGTCTTTAGGAAATGACATGGGAGATAGTTTCAAAAAAAACTGGTAAGGTCTATGGGAACAATGCAAAATGAAGTAGAATCAGGAGATTATTGTATACACTAACAGCAATATTACCAAAGGACTCATGATGAAAAATGTTATCCACCTCCAGAGAAAACTGATGCAGTCTGAATGCAGATCAAAGCATACTATTGTTACTTTTTTTATTTTATTGGGAGGTGGGGTGGGGAGTGTTCTTGTTTGCAACATGTCTAATATGGAAATATTTGCTATCCACCTCCAGAGAGATAACTGATGAATTCTAACTGAAAATTGATGTATAATTTTCTCCCCCCCAAAAAAAACCTTCTTTATTCAATTGTTGGGATTATGCCAGCATTTATCAAAAACATCATACATCCTCTACTATGTAACTCCAAGCCCAAGCAGGTTTAGTAGTCATCTGAAGGACATTCCTGCAATGCTGCATACTCATAGGGAGATAAGACTCTTAGTGATCTGAGAAACTTCTGGGCGATAGAAAAAGAGAAGGGAAGGAAGGATAGCAAGAAGAGAATACAGTATAGACTATAAATAAGACTGAAACTACAATCTTTGTGGTAAATAGATTCTATAGGATCATCCTTGGACAGGAACCAGAAAGCATATAGTTGACATTCAATAAAGTTTCCCCCCCCCTTTATTCTTCCAAGAATTTTCCAAAAAACAAAAGCAAAACATAGCATCTCTAATTCACCAACCACTTTTCCATGAGTCACATAAAAGTACTGGAATCAAAATGGTCAACACAATTCCAGAGAATTAATAATGAAAAAACTATCCATTTCCTGATTGAGGTGATGAACTAATATGAAAAAATGAGACTTTTTTTAACATGGCTTATATAGGAATTTGTTTTACTTGTCAATGCTTATCTTTCACAATGATTTTGTTTTTATTTCATTTTCCAGTGGGTGTTGGAGCTTGAAGAGATGGGGTTAAGAAGGGATAAATTCTTAACGGAAAAAATGAATTAAAAAGACAAAACAAAATTAAATAAATTTAAAGTCTTTTAAACAATAAGTGGCCACTCATACATATGTTTTGCAAATAAAAAGCTTTAATTTAAAAAAAAATAAAATAAGTGGCCTAATAATATCTTTCTCTGTTCTAAAATTCTTAAAGCAAGATCCAAAATTGAAAACCAGTCTGTCCAGCCGACAACCCTGGACATTTTGAATCATTTTATGGTATGCTGATCTATCTGAACTGTTTTATTGAATCAGATAGTGAACACATACCCTAGAGCTCTTTTACACCCTTCTCTCATACTACAAATGTGAGTAAGGCTTTGGAACTCTGTGAGGATGCTTTTTACTAACAGTTTTTACTTGGTTCTTGAGGCCCTCCACCTCTGACAGAAGAATATTCTAAAGCCAATTTTGAAAATGTTCTTCCCTAGTCATTAAAGAGTCTTTAAAGTCAAAATTCTTTAGATCCACTTTTGGGTTATACAATTGAGTGTTTTGTAAATGCTCTGTATCAGAACTGACATCAATCATCCTGCAAGCCTCCATAAAAATAGATATATGATAGATATAAATAGATCAATGATATATGGAAAAATATAGACAGATAGATAAAGTAAATGAATGAATGAACAAATAAATAGATAAGTAAATGAATGAATGAATAAGATATGAATTGTTCACAAAGTTTTAAATGCTCAACTTTAGCTTGCTGCCAGTGGAATCGTTCCATCAGTACTTTGAACTAAAACTCTAAGGATGTTTGCCATGCATGAAAAAGCAAAAACCATATGGTCCACCTCACTACTACACTTATCTTCTGTGGGAAACTCCAAAATCACTTTAAATAACCCAAATATAGATAGCCCTCACTCAGTTCACAAAGACATGGATCACTGCATGAGGGACATGATACAAATGTTCTTCATAGAAAGACAAGAATTATCATCAAGGATACATTGTTCAACACATCATGTAACAGAAGGAATTGGAGAGAACATGTAGGCAGTGGGAGTAATATAATTTTTAAAAAGAAAGAAAAGGACATCAATAAAGCATTTTTAAAATATACACGCTAAAAGTTTAGAAGGGGACAAAGATAAATGGCAAAATTAGTACTATCATGTTAAATTTAATATTGTTTCTTTAATCAAAATATATATAACAGATATATAATATCATATACAATCTTTTTTCCTATTCCTTAAATAAAAAATGTTTATATTCATTACATCCATAATAAAAATAAGATATATCTTTGTTTTAGAGAAATGTTTGGAGTGATTTAAAAAAAAGTATTGTGTAATTTCCCAAAGTATGTGCCCATTATTGTCTATTTCAGTGTCAGAAGTCATTTTTGTTCTTGGATTTGCTGATTTATCTCCCAATTTTGAAGCATGCTCCTATTTTAAAAGCAAATCTGCAAAATACCATATTCTACAAGTTTAAAGAATCGCATGTTGATGAACAGCAAGGCAAAGCAGAAAGAATCTAAGCACTCCTAGAAAAATCCATTTAAATCTTCCAGTTTTCCAAGTAGAGTAGCACAAAAAGAAAGATAACTTTGTAGATGCTTAAAAGGTTTAAAAAGTAGAACTTTAGCAGAACTGGAAAATAAGCCCTCTTAAAAAAATGTTGCTTTTGATTTTTTTAAATATCAAATTTAAAACATATGAATAGATACATAAAAATTAAGTGCAGTTAGCTGGGATAATTGGAAACTAGTATGGAAGAAATTAGGCATTGACCCACACCTAACACCATGTACCAAGATAAGGTCAAAATGGATTCATGATCTAGGCATAAAGAATGATATTATAAACAAATTAGAACAATGTAGGATGGTTTACCTCTCAAACCTGTGGAGGGGGAAGGAATTTGTGACCAAAGAAGAACTAGAGGTCATCATTAATCACAAAATAGATAAGTTTGACTATATCAAATTAAAAAGTTTTTGTGCAAACAAAATGAATGCAGGCAAGATTAGAAGGGTAGCAGTAAACTGGGAAAATATTTTTACATCCAAAAGTTCTGATAAAGGCCTCATTTCTAAAATATATAGAGAATTGACTCAAATATACAAGAATTCAAGCCATTCTCCAATTGATAAATGGTCAAAAGATATGAACAGACAATTTTCAGATGAAGAAATTGAAACTATTTCTGGTCACATGAAAAGGTGCTCCAAGTCACTATTGATCAGAGAAATGCAAATTAAGACAACTCTGAGATACCACTACACACCTGTCAGATTGGCTAAAATGACAGGAAATGATAATGATAACTGTTGGAGGGGATGTGAGAAAACTGGGACACTGATACATTGTTGGTGGAACTGTGAACGGATCCAACCATTCTGGAGAGCAATTTGGAACTATGCTCAAAAAGTTATCAAATTGTGCATACCATTTGACCCAGCAGTGTTTCTACTGGGCCTATATCCCAAAGAGATTATAAAGGAGGGAAAGGGACCCACATGTGCAAAAATGTTTGTGGCAGACCTTTTTGTAGTGGCAAGAAACTGGAAATTGAAAAGATGCCCATCAATTGGAGAATGGCTGAATAAATTATGATATATGAATGTTATGGAATATTATTGTTCTGTAAGAAACGACCAGCAGGATGATTTCAGAGAGGCCTGGAGAGACTTGCATGAACTGATGCTGAGTGAAATCAGCAGAACCAGGAGAACATTATACACAGCGACAAGACTATACGATGATCAATTTTGACGGACATGGTTCTCTTCAACAATGATGTGATTCAAACCAGTTCCTATTGTTCAGCGATGAAGATAGTCATAAACATCCAGAGAGAGGCCTGTGGGAACTGAGTGTGAACCACAACACAGCATTTTAACGCTTTCTATGAATATTTCCATGCATTTTGTTTTCCTTCTTAGGTTGTTTTTTTCTTCTTCTCTTTGTAGATCTGATGTTTCTTGTGCAGTAAGATAACTGTATAGATATGTATACATGTATTGTATTTGTCATATAATTTATCCTATTTAGCATGTATTAGATTACCTGTCATCTAGGGGTGGGGAGTGGGGGGAAGGAGGGGAAAAGCTTGGGAAAAAAAAGTTTTTGCAAAGGTCAATGTAAAAAAAAATTAATTGATTAAAAAAAACTGAAAAAAAATTAAGTGCAGTTACTTTAAGGGAAAGATAATAACATTTCCATAGTTCTTTTTAAGATTTTATAAAGTGCTACAAGTATAATCCTTCCAAGAAAAACAAGTTAGATGTATAAGAAATTTATATAAATTATAAGAAGTAGAGCTATTCTCCAGTAGATAAATGGGGGAATGGCTCTCACTTTCTAACCACTTTCCTGTTTCTAACTCAATAGGAAGTTCTCAAAAGAAGAAAGACAAGCTATCAACAACTTTATTTAAAAATTCTCCATACCAGTAATGATTTAAAAAATTCAAATCAAGATAATTCTGAGGTCCTACCTCATATTCATCAGATTGGCAAAAATGACTGTTGTTGGAGGTACTGTGGGAGGACAGGTATGTTATTTCTGGTTAGGAACTATAAGCAAAAAGTCACCAAACTGTTTAAAACTCTTTTCCCTCACTGATACCTTACTAGAATATGCCTTAAGAAGTTCAATGACAGAAGGAAGAGAATTTGCTATTTTTATAGCAAATCACCAGAAATATCAAGTGATGAATTACTGAGCAAATTATTGATATTAAAATGATTTAATATTACTTCACAATAAGAAATCCTAAATTCAGAGAAACCTGCAAAAATTTCTATGAAATGATGTGAAACAATTTTTATAATAACTGCAACACCTAAAAGATTTAAGAATTATATTCAATGCAATTACCAGATGGTGTGTGAACTGAATCTTTAAGGAAATAAGGTATTTTAAGGGTGAAGATGAGAGGAGAGTACATTCCAGGTATGGTGACCCTTAAAATATTTTAAAGCAGTTATCATGTCTTCTCTAGTTCTTTCAAATAGTCCTTATGTGTTTTTCTCTGGACCATTCTGCATATCCTTTTTAGGACACCTTCCAATTTAGTTTTGTTCTTTCTAAAATGATGAACTAAATTGAACACAATTCTCCAGAAGTAATCTTAACTGGAAGAGAAAAACCAGTCTATCACAATTATCAGATGAAGAAATTGATACCATTTCTAATCATATGAAAAAAATGCTCTAAATCACATTGATCAGAGAAATGCAAATTAAGACAAACTGAGGTACCACTACATATCTCTCAGATTAGTTAAGATGTTAGGAAAAGATAATGATAAATGTTGGAGAGGATGTGGGAAAATTGGGACACCAATACATTTTTGGTGGAATTGTAAGCTGATCCAACCATTCTGAAGAGCAATTTAGAACTCTGCCCAAAGGGCTATCAAACTATGCATACCCTTTGATCCAGCAGTGTCTTTATTGGGTCTGTATCCCAAAGAAATTGTTAAAAAAAAAAAAAAGGGGGGGAAGGATCCACATGTGCAAAAATGTTTGTAGCAGTTCTTTTTGTAGTGGCAAGGAACTGGAAACTGAGTGGATGCTCATCCATTGGGGAATGCCTAAATAAGTTATGGTATATGAATGTAATGGAATATTATTGTTCTTTAAGAAATGATAAGCAGGATGATTTCAGAGAGGCCTCAAGAGACTTTTATGAACTGATGTTTAAATGAAGTGAGTAGAACCAAGAGAACATAGTACACAGCAATGAGAAGATTATACGATGATCAATTCTGATGGACATGACTCTTTTCAATGGAGAAGTGATTCAGGCCAATTCCAATAGACTTGTGATGAAGAGAACCATTTGCATCCAGAGAGAGGACTGTGGGAACTGACTGTGGATTAACATAGTATTTGCACCTTTTTGTTGTTGCTTGCTTGCATTTTGTTTTCTTTTTCATTTTGTTTTCTTTTTGATCTAATTTTTCTTGTGCAGCAAGATAATTGTATAAATATGTATAGAAGAACTGCACATGTTTAACCTACAATGGATTATTTGTTGTCTAGGGGAAGGGGAAGGGAGAAAGCAAATTTTGTACACAAGGTTTTTTGGGGGTGAATGTTGAAAACTACCCTTATGTGTATTTTGAAACTAAAAAGCTATTATTAAAAAAAGAAAGAAAAGTAAAACAGGTAAAGTAAAACCTCTATTCTGAACACTACCTTTCAACAATAATCTAAGATTGTATTAGCTTTGTGGACTGTCAAAGAACACAATTGCAGTCTACTAAAATCTTCAGATCTTTTTCATTCCTCTCTAAATATTCCCTTCTTAAGGTCTCTGATAAAATATTAACTAGTGGAAGGTCAAAACTTTGGGAGCACACCACTGGAGATCTCCTTCCAAGCGGCTATCGGACATTTAGCAATGATCTTCAACTATCAAATCAGTTCTGAATATGTTTAATTATATTATTATCTAGTCCACAATTCAGCATCTTATACACAAGAATAACATGAAAGAATAACTTATCCTCTAAAATCTAAGTAAACCCTATCTACAGCATTCCCTGACCTCTGTCAAAATAGAAAATGAAATTGTTCTCGCATGTTTGAGTCCTGGAAAAACAGAGACATAGAAAGGCAAACACAGAGAGAAAGAGAAAGAGGCAGAGACAGAGACAGAAAGAGATAGGGAGGCAAAGAGACAGAGAGATAGAGGCAGAGACACATAAGATTACATGTGGCAGTCATCTTCATAGAGATGATAATTGAGTCCATGGAAGCTGATGGATCACCCAGGTCACAGTTCCTATCCATTATCCTAAAATCTATTCTATATCCTCTCTACACTCCCTCCACCCCTCAGTACTTTGCTAGGCAAGCAACTTTGTTCTGACAACACTCTCCTCCCTTTCTTGTCTCAAACTTTCAACTCTAGACTATCTGCCACTCTTAAATCCCTTGTTCCTTTGTCATATTTCCATTTGTGCCTTGGTGAACCCTAACCTTGAGTTACTTTAAATATCTGCCTTTTCTGAGCTTATATGCTACTGAAGAGAGCTGGAAGAAGTCAAGCAATCATGTTGGCTGTGTCTAATATATGTATATATACATATATATGTATATACACATATAATCTTAACTGAACCTTCACTGTAATAACTTGAACATCCACAAACATAAATATTCCATTTTTATATGTGTACATATTTATATAATTATCTCTCTGCACAAGAAAAATCAGATCAAACAGGAAAAAATGAGAAGAAAATAAAATATAAGAAAACAACAAAATGAGTGAAAATGCTATGTTGTGAAACGTACTCAGTTCCTACACCCCTCTCTCTAGGTGTATATGGCTCTCTTCATCACAAGATCATTAGAACTGGTCTGAATCATCTCATAAACATAAATTTTTCAATATATGAAGAAAAAGATAAAAGAAAGTTGGGTGCATTGCCATGAACTTCCACTACATAAAATTTGAATTTAACTTTATATTATTTTTAATGAATTATATTCATGTCTTATTAGTATTAATATATTATACAATATTACATTGATTAATATAACATTTATTAACAATATTATTGTTACACTAATTTTGGATTTAATTTTATGTTAAATTTAATATGTTAGTATCAGAGAGAGACAGAAACAAAGACAGAGAGAAATTTAAGCTAATGGTTTTTTGTTTTATTTTTTAATCCAGAACTATGATTTCATTTATGAAGCCACTAATTAACAAATTCCCTCTACCAAAGCAGATAATTAACTCTTTTTTTACCTATTGTTTTAGAAAATTGCTGAAATATTGAGAGGTTGTACCCTGACCAGAGTTAAAGCAGATAGATAAATCAATAGATTGATTTATTGATAGATATAGGTGTAGATGTAGATAATAGAGATATATGTCAGAAACCCTGTCAGAAAACCTAATCCAAGGTTAACTTTCTATCCTCTACCCTACTCATGCTCCCTCTCTTAAGCAAAATTATAAAGTGTTTAAAGTGCCAAGATAAAGAATTTGTATTTTATCTTAGGGGAAAAAGAGAAACCACTGAAGCTTTCTGAGCAGGGTAGTGACATAATCAGACCAATGCCCTAGAAAAATTATTTTTGCACCATGTGAAGAACAAATTGTAGAGGGAGGAAATGAAGCAAGGAAGCCAATTAGGAATTTACTACAATAGTGCAGACAAGGTGTGATGAAGACTCAGATTAGGCTGGTAGTCTCACTAAGATTGTAAACTCTTAAGGACAGAGACTGTCTTTTGCCTCTTTTTGCATCATTAGAGCTTAGCACAACAAAGCACATAGTAGGCATTTAAGAAGTGTTTATTGATTGACTGATAATTAATGAAGATAAGAAAATGGATTTAGGGAGATACAGAATTGACAAGAATTGACAGTTGATGTTGACTAAAAGTGAAGATGAGGGGAGAGTCAAAGATGGCTCTCAGTGCTATTGACTCCAGTAGTGAACTTTGGAGCAGGAGCTGGTTTAAAATTTAAAAAAAAATGAGTTAGGCTTTAAATATGTTAAATAAAAAATGTGTAATTTTTGAAAGTGAGTTTAACCTATATTGGATTACTTGCTGTCTGGGGAAGGGAGTAGTAGGGGAGGCAGGGAGAAAAATTTGGAACACAAAGTTTTGCAAAGGTGAATCTTAAAAACTATTTTTGCATGTATTTGGAAAAATAAAATATTATTTAAAAAACACAGGAAACTAAATGTTCATTTGTAATTTGTGAAAAGGAGCTACCTTTCCTCCTTGCCACTGAATATGAGGGAAGAAACAAAGGAAATCTCTCCTCTCTCTCTCTCTCTCTCTCTCTCTCTCTCTCTCTCTCTCTCTCTCTCTCTCTCTCTCTCACACACACACACACACACACACACACACACACACACACACACACACACACATTATGACATCCCTGGGTGTGATACATAAGATCCAAGGAAATTTGTTTATGCACCTGGACAATTATGGAAAGTAGAGGGGAAGTCAAGGTGCATTTGTTGTTAGTGACACTACAGTTGATTTTGCAGACATATTCTAGTTTCTCCCCACACCTGACAGATGGAGTCATTTTGCAAAAGAAATCAATGAAAATGAAAATACATGTCACTCCATAGCTGCAGAGCTCAAAAGGCAAAATTATTTTTGACAATTTCAGCTTCATCATGTAGCCAGAGTGGAAAGAATATCAGAACTCTGACTTTACAGGTGACTAAAAGTGCATTAACTCAGACTCCCTGTTGCTTCTGAGTAGGTAAATGCAAGTGAACTAAGTCTGTGAGACTTGCCAAATTTGCCACTTGCCCCTAGACTTAGAGCCAGGAAAGTTTTCTAACAGAACAGAAATAAAGCTTCACAGCTGTGTTTACTCTCTTTGGAGAACAGGTCACAGAGCCTGGCAGAGAGATGGGCTGGCGAGAATTTAGATGGACTAGTAACTCTTTTAATCCAGACCAAAAACAACAAACCATCCCACCAACCAAAAAAAAAAAAAAACAAAGCAAAAATCCAACCCCATTCACTAGGATTGGAATCAAGAGGCCTGTGTTCTAGTCCTGTATTTGATAGACTAATTCAGTGACTTCTCTGTAACCATCAATAACATGAAAATAATAATGACTGCCTGTCCTTAATTCACTAACAAAGATGTTGAAGACAAATAAGATAATATATGTGAAAGTATTGAAGAAGAAAGGTAATAGAAAAATCAAAAATATTATGACTGTCATTAATATGAGAAGGCCAAGCAGGTATGACTAGATAATAAAAGAAAGGAGGAAAGAAGAAAAAGGGAGAGAAAAAGGAAAGAAAAGAAAAAAAGGGGAAGGAGAATAGGAAAGAGAAAGGGTACAGAAGAGGAGAGAGAAAGCAACATTTATTGGACACCACTCAGGTAGTGGACTTTTTCTGAAAAAGGTCTCAGGGCTTTAATTTATTACATGATGAAGTAGAGTCAACTGTACAATATAGTAATCAACAAAGTTATCACAACCTTAGGTTGTTTTTGGGAAACCATAATATCCAGAAGACAGACAAAAGTTCTCTGTTGAATAGTCTGCAGGCTGGTCAGACCATACCTAGAGTATTATGTTCAGTTCTGGAAATCTCATGTTTGAATTGATAAGTTGAAGGGTGTTCAAGAACAACCCAATCAAAATGGTAAGGAGATATGTGAAGATCAGCTGGAGAAACTTCATATTCCATTCCTGGAGAAGGCAATACTTTATTGGATGAATGGATCATAATCTTCAAATATCTGAAGAACTGTCACAGAGACATATTTGCCTTGCTACCCTTTCCCACTCTGCAATCAAAACTAGGAAAACTTCACAGAAATTGCAGAGAGGAAACTGAGTTGCCTCAAAAAAAAATTCATCTTTACTTGAGGGAGCCAGGTAGTGCAGTGGATAGAATGACAAACTGGAGTCGTTATAGTCAAGCACTGAAGAATCAATGTCTTTTCTTGTCCATGTGAAATCAAATAAGCAAGCATTTATTTTTCTCCCAAGGCTCTCATTAATTTATTTGGCTGTTTTGTCCAAACACTTCATAACTTTGTTATATTAAAATGTTATTATATGCTAAATATTTTTTTCCAAATTTGAAACAGAATAAGAAAAAAACAGAAAAGGAATAAAAAATAAAATGAAACAAAACAAAAGAAAATATTGTCATGTGCGCAGCAGAACAGCAGGGAGGATTCAAAATATATACAACATATATCAGTTCAAGAAAGTATATATGTTAGTGGAAGAAATTATATTCATCTTTTCTTCACTTCCTTGTAAATTGTTCTTTCGTTCTCTGCTGTACACTATTTTTATTTTATTCTTCCCTCCCCCATTCAATGCCTTTGTGTCTATTCTTCCTCTGCACCTCATTTGTATGATATAATTACTATTTTTACCTTAACTCTGCCTCAATCTTTCTTTTGAGCTGTCATATTGTTGATGTTGGTCTTAAACATAGGCTATAAATTTCCCATGTAAAAAAAAATAAACAATTTATCCATGTTGAGTTCCCTGAAACTGATCTTTAATATTGGTTCTTATAGGTTAAAATTTTCTATTAAGTTCAAATTTGGCTGATAGAAAAAACTGAAAATGTGCAATCTCAATAAATGTACATTTTTTCTCGTTCAATATTATACACAATTTTGCTGGATGTGATATTTTTGATCTCGGGCTGGTATATATGCTTCCAGGGCCTGCATTGATACTGGTTTGAATCATGTCATTACTGAAGAGAGCCACGTCCATCAGAATTGATCATTGCATAATTTTGCTGTTGCCATGTATAATGATCGCCTGGTTCTGCTCATTTCACTTAGCATCAGTTCATGTAGGTCTCTCCAGGCCTCTCTGAAATCATCCATTCCAAAACAATTTTCTTGGATTTATCATGCCAAGGTCCTTTTTTTGATCACAACTTTCAGGCAGTCCAATTATTCTTATATTTTCTCTTCTTGATCTATTCTCCTAAACTATCATTTTTCTTATGTTTCACATTCTGATCTATTCTCTTCATTCTTTGTCATTTGTTATTTCTTGGTCTTTCATAGCTTCACTGCCTTCCCCATGCCCAATTCTAATTTTTCAAAGAGTTATTTTCATCTTTGATTTTTGGTATCTCCTTTTCAATTGGTTAATTTTTTTCATAATCTTATTTCTCTTGGATGGTTTTTATTTTTCTTAATTTTTTTCTCAATATCTCTCATTTAATTTTAAAATTCTTTTGAGTTATTCTATGAATTCTCTCTGGACAGGGAGCCATTTCATATTATTCTTTGGGGTAGAAGCTTTTTTTTTTTTTACTTCAGTGTGCTTCTCTGAAGATGAACTCTGGTCTTCCCTGTTCCCATAGTGTATTTCTGTGGTAGGATTCTTTCTTCTTTGCCAATTCATTTTTTTAAATAAGAGGTATTAGGGCAAGCATTTCTAATCATGGGGTGGAGGGAGGATGCCTCAAGTTTCACTTTAGCCTCTGACCTGGCACCTCAAACCAAGAGCTCCATTCTCCAGCAAGTGCTCATCACCAGCATTGCCCCTGCCCCACTGACTGCACTCGGGGATATGCTGGTTCCTTCTCACCCAAGGCCAGGTCCCTGTAGCACAGTCGGGCCTGGCATTCCAAATCAGCCAAGGTTCCCTCAATCTTCCTGGACTCAGACTCCAACTCCACAAACAGTCCAGGCTCCAGCCACACCTAGCTAGCCCAAGGAGTCCCTTGATGTTTCTGCAGAACTAGCTGGGAGGTGTTGTTAATCCCAGGCCCTGGTCTTTCTTCAGATCTTCTCAGGTTTTACCTGGAGAACCCCTTTTCTGCCCCAGGTTTTCTTAATTTTTCAC
>JAJPUD010001717.1:187236-203507 GCA_023553655.1 Myrmecobius fasciatus | reverse complement strand
AAGTTTGTTTTCCCTGAGGCAAAAATTTGTTCTATTTGTGAGGGAAATCTGGAGAGCTTGAAATTTCACAACTTACTGAGCCATTTTTTCCAATCCTTTAAAAAAAAGTATTTATTAATGCTCCTACTCTGTATCAAGCAGCTAGGCAGCACAATGGATAGGGTGTCATCCTGAAGTCAAGAAAATCTGAATCCAAATCTGATCCTAGACTAGCTGTGTGACCTAGGCAAGTCATTTACTCCTGTTTGCCTCAGTTTCCCCAACTAGAAAATGAACTGTAGAAGGAAATGGCAAACGAATCCAGTATCTTTGTCAAGAAAACTCCAAATGGAGTCAGGAAGAGTCAGACAAAACCCCAAAATATATCAGATACTGTGCTAATCATCCCTGAGAACACAAAAATAAAACAGAGAGTACCTGCCCTCAAAGAGTTTACAAGTATTGAGGAAAGATAATAAATAAAAGGAAACTGAAAAAAAAATGGGGGAGGTAATGAAGGTATCCAGCCTTGGGGTATAGAAATGCTGGTCAGTCAGGAATGTTTCCTAGAGAGGAATGAAGACATGGTTGACCTGAGTTCTCCTTAAAAGGGAGGTTCTGGAAAGAACCAGTTAATCAGGAGAAGCCACAGTGGTAGGAAAGAAAGCCAGGAATGGAGTGAGCTTCCATGCCAAAAAGGTTCTATGACATTATAGATCAAGTGCCCAGATGGCAACAAATAATTCCTAAAACTTTTAAACATCTTTCTGTTTTTTCCAAAATGAAAGAAACCTGAGTTTCTTTCAGTCTCTGAATAAGTTATTTCTCAAGGACAACAAATTAGTATGGAAACATTTCAGATTCAACCTAAATGATGTGTAGTGGAGGGAGGTTTTACCTTGTTTTACATTGAAGATGCTTTTTTATAGTCTTACTCTTATGATTTGTCACTCCTTTAGGAACTTCCCCTTAGGAGCCATTCTTAGATATAAATGGATCAAAATCCTTTTATTGTTCCTTCCAGAGAAAGTTGCAAATATACATATACATGTATGTATATACACACATATGTAACATATACATGTTGTGTGTGTGTGTAACATTCTCTCTGGGGCAATTTCCCCAATTGCCATCCACATTAGTAAAACATCCCCAGAGGACAACTGACCACTTCTCCCCTTGAAGTTATAAGGACAGCTCTGAGGAGTTGGAAAATGTGGTGAGACTGTTCCTCAAAAGAATGCTTCCTATCAACATTAGGCACACATCAATTAAGTTTTAGAACAGTATTTTTACCAAAATAGTATAGTAAGAGCAGTTGGTACCATACTAATGTGACCTATAATGTGGGTTTTGGTACCAGATGATGGCAAGCACCAAAAGTTGGGGTTCAGTCATGTGAAGAGTTCACAATGGCCATTCTCATTTGCAAAAAGTAGGTTTATTTAGGGAAGAAGTTACAGGCAAAATGAAGGGATACAACAAACACCAGGAATGGTAAATATGAAGTGAGAGTGGGAGAGCATATGAAAGACAAGTTCTTCAGTGGAACTCAAAATTTCCCAGTAGAAAGGGAGCAAGCACTCCATGAGGTTGGGACTTGCCCTTAGCTGGCAGACTAAATCCTGAAAGGGACTTAGCACCCCAAAAGAGTTAGCAGTAAGGAGGGAAAATAGGGTTGGAAAGCATAGTGGAATTAGGGGAGCTACCTCATGGCATGGGGGAGGAGGTATGGAGAAAGACACCAGGAGGCAGACTGACCCAAAGGAGTGTAGCAGTCCTGGGATGACCCACAAATAGATTTTTTTAGGGAAAATTTTACCTCAGGGACATGACTGGGATTTCTACTGAGGGTGGGTCTCAGGAGTTAGACATAACTTAGATTTCAGACTAGACCACCTTCCTAAGGGGTGGAACCATGGAGCTAAACTGATCTCTATCAGACCCTCTGCCTGCTTGCCTCAAGGATCAATTCTTTAGTTTCTCTTGCTCCAAAATATCATGCAGAACCTCATCAGGACAACCCCCTACAAATCCAAAACAGACTTTCCCACAAATAAATACAGAGTTCAGGAAAAGAGAAGGCTTCAATTTAAAATACAATGATAATGAGAGAGAGACACATTGGTAAAGAATACTTGGACCAATAAGAAACATTCTTTTCTAGAGCAAACTCCTTTCTAGAGCATCCTTGAAACTGCTATATCTTTGTTTATCCATGTTTGTCTTTGGAGTGTCCTCTAGATTCATTGTCTACTACTGGTCCAGGTTTTCTGCCAATATAATCAATTGAAGGAGGAGAGGAAGAAAGAGGAAAAAAACTTCCATTAAAATTGATTATCTTCCTATAGCTTGCACATAATAAATGCTTAATAAATATTTGTTGAATTAAATCGAATTCCTATACTGACCCTTTAGATGGATGTGGAATTTAAAACAAAACTGATGATTTGATGACTTGAGCCTTGGTCTGCTAAATGCATGAATAAATGCCCAAAATATAACCATTCAAAGGTGAAATTTCCTTAACCATAAAGCCAACAAAGCTGCATTTAAAACCTCATAGTTTTAAATGGGTAGTAAATCAGCAACATTTGCTGAATACCTATTATGCACAAGACACAGAGTGCTTCATGGGTGTGGGAAAGGCATAAAATTAACTGCCAGTACCAACAAAGGCAAATAATGGGAGAAATTTTCCCTGACTTCATTTTCCTATTTTCTCCCACTTCTGCCTTAAACCAGAGTAGATCAACTCTTTTAAGTTCTCTCCCAACTCTGACATCCTATAATTCTATGATTTTGTAGCTACCTTTCAGATTCTTTAGGTTCTCTTTAAATAGAACAGTCATTATTATGAGAAAGCCAGGCAGGTATGGTTAGACAATAAAAGAGAGGAGGAGAGGAAAAAAAGAGAGAAAGAATAATAAAAAGATGGATGGAGAATAGTAGAAAGAAGAAATCTAACTAGATAAATACTAAAGACCAACAGACCAGGGTCATGTCTGCATATTACCTTTCTCTTGGCACTGTTGGAGCTTTTTGACAATACACAAGTAATTGTTATTTGTATTATTATTACTACTATCAGTCATAATCTCCTCCATTGAAAAATAACCATTCTTCCAAGTGGGTATTTCACATCAGTGAGATGCTAAAGACAAGTAAAAATAGGTAAAACAAGCTGGGGTAAGAAAGCAAGAGAGTTGGGAAAGGTGGGAACTGAGCTCTCCCAAGCAGAATAGAAAAGCAAGAAACAGAGGGATTCAGAAAACCCTGAGGACCCGAGGGAAAGAAAGTGTCATACTCTTGACCACAAACTGAAATGTCTGTTTGCAAAAATGCATAGCCAAGCAACCAACCACTTCATTCTCTCAATAACCTCTGTCTAGGACCTTTGAAAGTCTTCTTTCTCACACCCTCACCCTCCCTCTCTCTAACAGGAGTCCAAAGTCAGCAGGCAGTGTGGACATGATGTATAAAGGGCCAAAGCCTTCAAGTAAAGAAAAAAAAATTCCTGCAAAAAGACAAATGGAAGAAAACTCAAAGAAAGTTCACAGTGGAAAAACAAGTATCCACACAGGGGAGGAAAAGGGAAACCAAGAAGTCTGGACTTAGCCAGAAAAAATAAGTACAAAATCAAAAAGGAAAGCCAAGAACAGGAGAAAGGATGAATCAAAATAAAAAACAGGAATAGTCGTTGGAGTTCAAGTGAGAGATAGTGTATTCCTAAAACCTAACTGAAGTTTATAGAGGATAACTTCTGAGTTAGACTCAAGTAGCACCCACAATAAATGTTCATTCAACTGAGGAACAATTTTCCAAATGGCTCCTGCCTCCCAAGAATTTGTTCTCCCAACTCTGACCCACCTATTTTTGGACACAATCATCCATTTCCCCATTACTCAAATAGCATGGGTATAAAAGTTGAGACCAAATTATCTACAGAGCTTTTGAAATTCTTCAAATGGGACCAAGTTGAGCACTTCTAAAATAGATTTCTTAGAGGAAAATGTAGCAAAGCATACTTTATTCAGGATTTATGAAGTGGGTATAGTGTGAATGGTCATTATCTGAGCCCTCATAGAAAAGCTGCCAAAGTTGAGTTGGGATGGGGGTGGGGGTGGAATGGGGTGGGGCAAGCAATGAACTTAGTTGAGTCTAGTCAGGCACATGAGACTAGTGCAGGAAAAGGAAAATTAAGAAGCTACTAAAAAGAAGTTTCAATGAGAGAAGTCAAACCATCAGCGCCTTGTCCTTTTTTATTTCTTGCTTTCTGATCTGGCACTGATCTTCCATTTGTCTCACCTCTCTTTGATTTCTAGGCACTAAAAAACACATATAATCCTCATCTCTAGTCTGTAGCCCAGAGAACATTGTCATAGAGATGTCAGATGCTGGAACTAAGCAATGGACAGTCCCAGCGTTCACCAGTTTGTTGATAATCCTTTTTTTTTAAATTTTGATTTAGAGAATTCTGAGAAAGACAAATTGGAAGAGATGGTCAGTTTTATCTTGAGTTACTCTGAAGGAAGTATGGCAAACAAAGTCAAATTATACATTTGATTTCTCTCTACTTCCCCCTAGATCTCTACTTTGGATTCTTACTCTAGCAAAATGATGGCAATCAAAACTAATGGGATGCTCACTATCACCCCACCCTTAATTTCTTTTCAGTTAAGGGAGGAAAAGATGAAAGACACAGAGGTCTAACCTTTCTAGCTTCCAGTCAAAAGCAACCAGTGCTCATTTGTTATTTACCTCCTAAAGGGTTGCTCCTCAAATTATTATGTGTATCCCTATGAACAATTATAACCAAAAAACCCTGGAAGCAGCCTACACCCTTGTTTTAGGTCAGTATGAATAGAAATCTGAGAAGAGGTTTAGATTCTTTAAAGAGACAGAAAGAAGTTATTATCCCTGCTCCAATGTGAGCTGAGATTTAAAAGGAGTGGAAGCTGATCTCATTGGGATTTCCTATAAGCATGAGAGATGTACTATAATCTTACCCCTAGGCAAACACAAGTTTTCCATAAACAAGAGAGCTTATAATCATAGATCATAATTTATATCCACCTAGACCTAATATAGATAAACCCTTGAGGCAAATGAGAACCTGAGCAGGATAAATCTCATAAGAGGAATATTCTAAACCAACTTTTTCTTGACCAGGGGCATTAAGGAATCAGGAAGTTACTTGATCTGAAAGCCTCTTCTTAGCACCTTCAGTCTTATTTATTTTTATTACAGAAACCCATGGTATAATTATTGGTATTCCAGTAAAGAACAAGATTACACACATTTACCATATTAAAGAAATTGTGGGAAAGAAGGCATACTAACACTAGAAATGGAATTGTAAAATAGTAAAACTATTCTGGAAAAAAATTTGGAATTATACTAAAATGTCACCAATGTATACACATTCTTCAACTCAGCTATACTATTACTGGGAACATCTTTTGTATAAGATGAAAAGTATATAATACACTTGTGTTATGTATGGATGAAAAATGGAAACCCATCAATTGAGGAATGGCTAAACAAATTGAGATAAGGATATAAGGGAATGTAACCAAGTCAATGAATATGAATAATTTAAAGAAACTTGGGAAAACATGAATAAAGTCATATAAAGTGAAATAAGACCAGGAGAACAATTGGAATACAAATACAAGCAAAAAGAAAGACAATCCCTGCCCACATGGAACTTTCATTCTAATGGGGAAAGATAATGGAAAAAAAGAAAGCTGAAAGGGGAAGTGGGAAGAAAAAGTGGGAGAAAGTTTAGTGAAACCTAAAAAGTAATGCAGACACATCTAACCTAGATACGTTCCTTAAAAGGAGGTTCTAGGAAGAGCCATTCAGAGGAAAAGTCCACTGTGTGAATTCTCCCGCTCAAGTGTGCTTCCAGAATGAAGATGTTTCTGCAGTATGGTAAAGTCCAGAGGGCAACTCAGAGAGAAATGATGAACACAATTATGTTAAAGAAAAAACAACAACAAAATGATCAAAATGAGTGTAGCACACCCCAAATATCTTGGCAGAGGAGGTGGATTATAGGTGAGGAATAAAGCATACATTTGACAGTGTGATATGATGTTTGATTGCACTTATTTTTTAAGAGAGAAAGCTCTGTTTGGGGGCAAGGACATCACTGGAAAATAGTAGTAAGGTTTTAAAAAAGAAAGGAAGGAAGGAACAGAAGGAGGAAGGGGGAAGAGAGGGAGGGAAGAACAAAAGGAGGAAGAGAGGAAGGGAGGGAGGAAAGAAGGAAGGAGAAGAAAAAAGAAGAAAAGAAAAAAGATCAACAAAACTTTTTTAAAGGAAAAAAGAAATAAAAAGTCCAGCATTTCTGCAGGGTTTTTAATTTTCAATGTACTTTACTCAAGCATCTACCCAATATTGACATTTTGGTTTAGAGTTTCATTATTATAATTCAGAATCAATCCCTCTCTCCAAAATGACACCAGAATGCCTCTCACTGAAGCTGATAATGAAAATATGAGAAAAAAATGTAAAACCGTCTTAAATATAATACCTTTTCTCATTTAATTATTTCCTATTTTTCCTATGTATATTTTATTTGTTTATACTTGTTTACACATTGTTTCCCCCATTAGATTGTGAGCTCCTTGACAGAAGGAACTGCATTTTGTCTCTCTTCATATCTCTAAATTTAGCATAGTGCCTGGCACATAGTAGGTGCTTAATAAATGTTTATTGAGTGCCTAAATCTAACATGAGTTAGATAAAGTAGGGGGGAAAAGGAAAAGGAAAAAATTATGTTTCCCATTTCTCCCCCTCCCCCAAAAAAAATAACACTATGGACACATAGCACAATATAAAGCATATTAGAAATGTAAGCTATCTATGTATGATGAAAGGAAGTATTATTTAATGTGAAGACCAATAGATTTGGAATGAGAAGTCAAGTCAGCAAGCATTTATTAAGTACCTACCTACTATATGCCAGACTGTGCTGAGGGCTTTTTACAAATATTTCATTTAATCTTTACAACAACCCTGCAAAATAAGAACTAAAATTATCCCTCTTTTAGAGTTGAGAGCACTGAGGTTAAGTGACTTTTTCCAGATAACAAGAGTCAGCAAGTATCTGAGACCTTATTTGAACTCAGATTTTCCTAACTCCACGTTTAACACTGATCCCACTCACCACCTCCTGCCTCCAATGTGGGAAATAACATGCAAGCAACTGCAAGGCATTCCAGCTCTATTATCTAAAAGTCACATTTCTATGGGCAATTCATTCTCTAACCCTATAAACCTTAATTTCCCCACTTACAAACACATGAAACTCTACTGAATTACTGTTGAATAACCATTTAAACATGGGGCTTATGCTGCAATTAACTAGGTGGAGCCATGGACCAGGTTTGGAGTCAGGAAAAGCTGGATTAAATCTGTCCTCAGGCATTTACAAGTTGTGTGATTCTGTTTGCCTCTAATTCCACATCTATAAAATAGGGATAATAATAGTATCTACTTCTCAAGGTTGTTGTGAGATCAAATAAGATAATTATAAATTTCTTATCATAGTGCTTGGCACATTATAAGTATTAAAAAATTAACTATTAATTTTTTTAAAACTTTCATGAACTATTTTTTCCAATTACTGTAAAAGCAATTTTAACATTCATTGTTTTTAAACGTTGAGTTCCATATTCTCTCTCTTCTTTCCTCCCCTTTGAGGAGACAAGCAATTTGATATAGATTATACATGTACAGTCATGTTAAACAGATTTTCACATTATTCATGTTGCAAAAGAAAACACAAAAGAAAATTAAAGTTAAAAAAAAAGTAGGCTTCTATCTGCGTTCCGACTCCCATCAGTTCTTTCTCTGAATATGGATAACACTTTTCATCATGAGTCTTTTGGAACTGTCTTGGATCACTGTATTGTTGAGAATAGCCAAGTCATTCACAGTTGTTCATTGTACAATGTTGCTGTTCCTGTGCATGATGTTCTCCTAATTCTACTCACTTTATTTTGTATCAGTTCATACATCTCTCCAGTTGTTCTGAAATCATTGTGCTCATCATTTCTTGTAGCACAATAGTATTATGTAATAGTATTAATAATTTTAATATATATAATATATTATTTAATTTAATATATAATATTTATATATATATAAATATATAATATTTAATTTAATATATAATATTTAATAATAATTAATATAATGTTAGTTATTGTTAACAGTATCCCCTGGATAGCCATTTACTGTTTTTCTCTATTCAGGCAAAACAAAACTGAGAGATCTTATTCCCACTCTTCTATAAATTCTGCATCCATTCAGCCCTACTGAATTTCTGTAGAAGCTGAATCCTCACTTGACTAATTGGTGATTTGCTTCTTACTACTAATCTATGATCCCTCCCTACACTATTAGAGAAAAATCTTTGGCTAAAAGATTTTAGTTTGGATCCAAAAAGCAATTCTAGTTTTCTCCTCTCTCAATCTTTCTTGCTCACATTCCTTTTGTTTCCATTACAGATTTGTTCTCTGACCAAGACTATGAGTCAGAACCCTCAGAAGCCTGCTTTGTCACCAGCCAACAGCAGTGGCTAGGCAAACTGACAATTATTATTGTTACTACTATATATGGTAAGGTCCAGAAGGGCAGGGAAATTTCTGTATAGACTTATACTCCTAGGACAACACCCAGAACACAATAGGCACTTAAAAATATTTAAAGACACCAATATCTGAATGAATGAGAGAGTGAGTGAAGGAAGCAATAATAAATAACTTGCTCATTCATTTGTATTACTAGGAATCTGCTGAATGTCAGGTTTCCCCAAATACAAGATGTCCCAAAAGTTTTAGTGCTATTTTAAGTATTAAAACTTTTTTTTAAAGCACTAAGCAGCATGATAATTGTGGAAATATGTTTAGAAGAATTGCACATATTTAACATATATTGGATTACTTGCCATCTAGGGGAGGGAGAAAAAATTTTGGAACACAAGATTTTGTAATGATGAATGCTAAAAAATATCTATATTTTGAAAATAAAAAGTTTTTTTTTAAAAAAACACTAAGATTTTTAGGACACCCTGTAGAAAGGAGACAAAATAAAGCCATTGCATAGACTTGGGGCCAGAGGACCTGAGCTCAACTCCTACTTTTGATGCTTGTTACCTCCCTAACTTACGGCAAGTCACATCACTTCCATGGTCTATTTCCTCACCTTTAAAAATGAGTGAGTTTGAAAAATTAACCTCTGAGCAACCTTCTAGTTCTAGATCTATGATGCTAAGTATTCGTGGTAGTGAAGGAGTTTCTCAGGAAACACAGTTGAGAAGTGAATTTCCAGCAGTAGGAGCACAGAAGGATCTTCCTATCTATTTAAACAGCAAATTGGTAACAGATACCACATGATAGTCATCTTGTATATTCTTTGCTCCTAGATAATAGTACCAGAAGAACATATGTTTTCATCTTTTTTCAATAACAGGCAATTATAGAGTACTTTAAAGTTTGCTTTATATACATTATTTCATTTGAGCCTTATGACATGGATAACTTAATATAAATAATATTTATTAATAAATAAATAAATTTACGATCTGGATACTATACCTATTATTATTATTAAAATGATAACATATTATTTTATTGATGAGAAAACTGAGGCTTGGGAGGTGATCAAAAATGGGATTTGAACTCTGATCTTCCTAATTTCAAGTTCCAGCATTTTATCCATTATGCCACGTGGCTTCTCCTTCTTTATCAAAGAAAGATTCAGTTGTCATAATTCAGAGACACAACTAGCCCGGGGCCCAGAAAGGAGTGTCTGTCAAACCGTGCTACTTAGTGTATCTGGGAATCAGACAAGGACTTCATTTGTCTCTGACAGCACAAGTCTCACAGACACAAGCCTTGGTCTCCAGGGCTCTCAGGACTTCCTCTTTTCACCAGAACTACAGTGGTTTAAATCTGGAAAACAAAATACTCCCTGAAAGAGAATGGTTTCAGAAGAATCTATTTGGGTATGCCATGGGGTGGAGCTACCCTACATTCCTAAAAAGTGAACCAAACAACCTTGCTAAAGAGAGGAAAACTTTACACAAAGATCTTTAAAAAAAGAAGAAGAACAGCCAACGTGGGCAGCAAGCCTCTCTGAAACAGAGGTTTCAGTGTACACCTCCACCACTGAAATTGGGATTTGAATGCTCATGACTAGAATATTCTTTAAGCCATTGCTATTCTTCCCTAACAGTCAGAGGTAGGTCCTGACAATCCATCATTGTTCTGTTTCTTGGTACACTCAGTTGCTTCTTTTCAAAGAGATTGATTTGGGGAGGGGGGCTTATAGTTGTGATGTAGGGGATAGGGAGGAACAGGAGCTTTTCTCTTGGCTTTTCAGTGCATTCACGTTCCCCAGAGAGTATGTAATGCTCCACCATGCATTGGTGTGCATTGGTGATTGGCACATCACTCTACAGGATTTGACTCTGCTGATTTCAATAAGCATCTGTTATGCCCTTGTAATATGTCAAAAATAAAAACTGAAACAGTCCTTGGTCTCATGGAGCTTATATTCTCCTGGGGGAAGGAGTACTAAGAATTAAGATGGCAGTCAACAAAGGAGACATTTCAACTAACCTTTGAAGGCAGCAAGATGAATAGGCAAGTAACCCAATATATGTTAAATATGTGCAAAAAAAGGGAGGGTATAGCCTCTGCAAGGGGATGGAGATGAGAGATGTCTGCAGGAAACAGCAAATATAACCCACCACTTTTCTGAATTTCCCTTTTTTCTGTCAAGGGTACCAACATCTCTCTACACGTGTATTATTTCCTCCATTCTTGCTACACTCAATTGCCCAAGAGATATTCCTAAATTCCAGGGACTCCCTATTACCTCTTTGATTAAATACAAAACTTTGTTTGGCACACAGAGCCCTCCAGAACCCAATTCCATCCTCTTTCTCAAAGTTTATTATACTTAACCCAGATAGCATGGTGTTAGAGAGAAAAAGCTAGCCAGGAAGGCCTTAGTTCAAATCTTCCCTCTCCTATATACTAGTTGTGTAGTAATAAACTAATCCCTCAATCCACTATGCAATTCTCTAAGAATATAAGTGGCAAAGAAGGCACCAACTTTCACTGAGAGATTTTCCTCATCCAGGAGCTCCCCTTACCAATGAAATCACTAGTCCTGTTCTTGTCCTCCCCACAATTCCAGAATTCCACTATTCCACAATCCAGCCAAACTGGTCTTCTTACTGCTCTTCACAAATTCATCACACTGGAAGTTCCACATGACTGGAATTCACTCCTTTCTCACCTCTCCCTCTTAGGAAGGAAATCCCTACTGTTCAAAGCTCAGCTCAAATGTTACCCTTTATATAAGGCTATTTTTTTTGTTCCCTCTGCTCCTACTCCCCATTACTAGTGCCTCCCTGATTTAAAAAAAATGCACACGTACATACATACATATATATATATATATATACATATATATGTATGTATATATATATATATATAGTGCTGTCTTGCCATCACCAGGAACATCAGTACTCAGCAATGAGGAACAGTGTTTGTTCATACTATTAAAAGGAAATAATGTAGACACATTATTTCCCCTAATAGAATGCAAGCTCCTTAAGGGCAGGAATTAGCTGTTTTTCTAACCTGTAGCCAGATACCTAAGAACTACTTAATAAATAATTCCTTATTGGTTTAAAGTTTATTGGTCAGGGGCAGCTAGGTGGTGCAGTAGATAGATCACCAGCCCTGAAGTTAGGAGGACCTGAGTTCAAATCTGATCTCAGACCCTTAACATTTCCTAGCTGTGTGACCCTGGGCAAGTCACTTAACCCCAATTGCCTCAGCAAAAAAATAAAGTTTATTGGTCAGTTATTTGGTAGGTCAGTCAGTTAGTTGGTTAATTGATTAAAACAATGTGAATACAGTTTGGAAAGATAGGTTGGAATCTGATGTGAAGGGCTTTAAATGCCAAACAGAGGTCTTTGTGAATCACTTTACCTCAGTCTGTGTGGACAATGTGGCAGTCAAGCATTAACTTCCATGCCAACTCTTAGGACTCTCTTTCAACACATAATACTCTTCTCCAACATGACTTTACAGGTCCCTCAGATTTACTGGCTGAACTCCAAACACAATGTTGGTTTTCCTGGTCCAGGAAGCCAAGCAAAGATTTATCTGCCAAGCAGGTGTATTTGCTTTTGGATGATAAAGGATATTCTCTTGCTCTCTGCTTTAATCATACTTCAGACATCCTTCTGAATTTGAAAGAGGAAAGAGTAAATAAAATCCCCAACAGCTACACAGAGACTAAGTGTATTAACAGAGGACCATCCCTTGAAGAAAATAAGATATTTTACGAGAGCTAGGCACATGCTGAAAAACTCTCCGTGCCAAGGAGGGACACTTATTGAAGTGTTTTGCCTACAGATGGAGCTTTACCTAATTAATTAAAAGTTCACTTAATGAAAGTAAAGAAGATGTTTAAAATGAAGAGAAATGCAATAATAAACAGTATATTGGCCTTTAAAAAATGGAGGGGGTCAGTTAAAAGGAAGAAACTTTCTTCTTTATAAGTGAGCAACACTTATTTTTTTCTCTCTCTCTTCCCCCAAACTCCTTTCATAGAGAGCAAGTAATCCAATATGTATAATGAGCAAATAGCCTGTGATCAACAGACTTTACGAAGCAGTAGTGGTCAAAGTAACAGCAGGTTGACAGCTAGGTGAAAAAGAAGAAAATATGAATGCTGAAAGAAGGTAGGTTAGGAGAGGGGAGGAAAGGAATATTGCACCCAGAGGAGAAAGCCAAAAGAGTTTGAAGAATACCTGTTCTTCAAACAGACTGTCTGCCCAAAGGAAGCAATAGCTTGTGGAATTAAATGCAAAGGGATACACACACAAATTCACCCATCTATGCCCATCTGACCAACTGGGGCCTGGTTTTCAAAGTGATGGAGGAATAGGCTACAGTAATCATATTACATGGGAGATGGGAGCAGTACGGTGTAGAATAGGAGACACACAAAGATGCAGTCTGTTTCCCCTGACAACAAACCTGAAATTTTCTCTTTGGTTTTGAACTGCTCATCTCACCTTTCACCTTTGATTCTGAATCATCCTCTCCTATATTTTACCTTCACAAATTCCTTGAGAGGAGATTGTTTTGGCTGGATTTGACAGGCTTGCCTACATCTGGCTATAAGATTTGTAGTGTGTTTTGGCTCACTCACAGTCCTTGATCTTTACTTAGCTCTTGTGGATGAGGAAATACCAGGGCCCTTAAAGGAGGTGTCATTCATGAGTCTCTCTGGTCAACACTGACATGCATGTCAGCTGACTTGTACTTCTTCAGTCCTGGAATAGGCAGAAAATAAAAGAGTGGCCCTTGTTGCAAAGATTAAAGTGAAATTAAAGGAACAGCAAAGTCTCCCATGCAAGGAGTGCTTGTAATGAATTTCTGTTGCTTTTCCCCCCAGCAATCTTTGCTTCATGCATTGGGTTTTAATGACTCTTTCAAAATCAAAGTTGCATTGGCTCTGAAGAATTGATGAGAAGATGTAGGAGCAGAGGACTGCAAGTATGGAACATTGCATCTATTGTCACCATTGAAGCAATGTATTCCTTTTTCCTCTCTTCCTTTTTAAATTCTTTGCAGAAAAGGATGGCACACTGGACAGGGAGAAAGCAGAGGGATCATTCAGGCATGAAGGTGATATAAAACACAAAAACAATCAAGTTTGTACCCTCTCTTGCCCTTATCAGCTAAACAATAGCAATTCATTTTCTATACACCAGAGCAAAAATTTTGTTTATTTTTTATCATTTCCCCCAAAAAAGTCCAGAAACAAAATTTATTTTTGAAACTTTTTTGAAAATTTTTTGTTTTAAAATGTTTGTAGCAGCCTTTTTTGTGGTGGCAAGGAACTGGAAACTGAGTGGATGCCTATCAGTTGCAGAATGACTGAATAAGTTCTAGTACATGAATGTAATGGAATATTATTGTTCTATAAGAAACAATCAGCAGGATGATTTCAGAGAAGCCCGGAGACACTTACATGAACTGATGCTAACTGAAGTAAATAGAATCAAGAGAACATCATACACAACAACAACAAGATTATACGATGATGGCTCTTTTCAACAGAGATGTGATTCAGGCCAATTCTGATGGTCTTGTGATAGAGAGAGCCATCTGCAATCAGAGAGAGAATGTGGGACTAAATGTGGATCATAACATAGTATTTTCACTCTTTTTTGTTATTTGCTTGCATTTTTGTTTTCTTTCCCTTTTTTCCCTTTTTGATCTGATTTTTCTTGTGCAACATGATAATTGTAGAAATACGTCCAGAAGAATTATACAGTTTTAACATATATTGGATTACTTGCCATCTAGTGAAGGGGTTTGGGTGAAGGGAGGGAGAAAAAAAATTGGAACACAAAGTTTACAAGGGTGAATGTTGAAGACTGTGCATATGTTTTGAAAATAAAAAGTTTTTTTAAATATATATTTATATATTTGCTTTTGGGTCCCAGGATTTAGAACTGGAAAAGATCTTAGACATTATCCTGATCCAATCCTCTCATTTCAGAGATAATGAAACTGAAGCCTAGAGAGGTAAACTAGTCAAATGGTAAGTTAAGAAAATTAGGATTCAAAAACAATCAATTACCCATATTCCAAATCCCAGTGCTTTTATCATTAAACTTGGAGAGTGGGTCATTGATTTTATAAATGAAGGATTTCAATTCTGGTGATGCTTTTTTCTCTTTCCTAATGTTAGTGAGTACTTGGGTATGATGTGAAGGAATTTATATACGTAAGAGTTCCTGGTCCAATTCATATCTAAGCAGAAACTCCCTCTATAATATCACCCCAAAATAATCATCCAACCTTTGCTAAAAACTCTTGAAGTGTTGGAAAACTAATTATATTCCGGTGCATTCCATACTACCTTTGGTCAGTTCTAGTTGTCCACTTACCTTTGGATAATGCTAATTATTGAAGCAGATAGATGACCCAGTGAATAGATCACTGGGTTTGGAATAAGGAAGACTCAACTTCATGAGTTCAAATATGGCCTCAGCAACTAGCTGTGTGACCCTGAGCAAGTCATTGTTTACTTCAGTTTCTCATCTGTAAAACGAGCTGTAGAAAGAAATACAAATCTCTCCAGTATCTTTGCCTCCATCAAAAACAAAAACAAATGGAGTCACAAAGAGTCAAACACAGCTGAAACAGTTGAACAATAATTATTAAGAAATTTTTCTTTATAATGACAGAAATTCAGACTCTCTTCCACCTATAGCTTCTAATTCTGGTGTCTGAGGCCAAGGAGAAGGAATGTAATCTCTTTTCCCTAAGACTAGGACTTCTAGGGGCAGTTAGTTGGTGCAGATTCAATGTATATGGGAGCATATTGGAAGATGAGTATGCTATAAATACAAAAGGCATCAATAAACATTTTTAAAAGATATAAATTAAAACCACTTGCATATGGTATCCAGAACTCAATGATTAATATACTCTTTTTATTGCTTTCTTCAAATTTTCACTTTAAAATAATCCAGCTAGGCATAGGTTTACCATTTCAGCAATATGATTCTTTCAGACTATTGGGCCAGATCCAATTCCTTCAGTCTAGAGAATCTTGCTACCTCTGGCTCTGCCCTGACAAATTGCCAAGATGTTAAACTGAAACAATTGGACACAGCCTGACAATCCCACTGAGTAGCAGCTGTGAAATTCTTTAAAAATAAAATTAACTATAACTACAGAAAGAATGGGGGAGTAGAATGATGAAGAGATGAGGGGAGAAGAAGCTAAAGAACTAGAATCCATGAAACAAACCAAGCTGTGTATTACGTAGAAATCCTGGTTGAACTTCTATGTTTAATTCTTGTTGATTTTCAAACAAATATTTAAAGTGACTAAGTATGATTGATAACTCTGGAAAATGACATTTCCCCCTACCAGAACTACTAAGGCATAAACCAAAGCAATATAACTTCCCCTTTCCCCTGATCCCCCAGGCCTCAACTTTGGCCCAAGTCTTGGAAAAGTTTTCTGTTTTGGAAAACCCAAACCATGAAAAACTCAGTAGATTTGGGGTTTGAAGAGGGAGCTCAAACAAGCCAAGTTTCCGTCTGACCTTGGCTAACCTTGAAATCAATCGTTCTCCCATTGCTAGGCTGGCCGGCAGTGAAGTTTGTGGTTTCATCTCGGTTTTACCACAAAACTCTGTGATGAAATACTAAGAACACACTGAGG